>OZ010613.1:66145188-66275188 GCA_963932145.1 Acanthosepion lycidas | reverse complement strand
AATAAGCCTGTTTAAATTCAGTTCGTCAGATAACGATTGGGTCAGCATTTCTTGCGTGGAAAAGCACACATCAGTCTTTTCATTATCTATCTATCTATCTATCTATCTATCTATCTATCTATATATATATATATATATATATAAATATATATATAAATATATATATGTAACTATATCACGATGTTCACTATGTATCTATCTCAGTCTGTTCATTATTTCTATCTGTTCACTGTTTATCTATCTATCTATCTATATCAGTTTCTTCACTATCTGTCTATCTATCTATCTATCTATCTATCTATCTATTTATCTATCTATCTATCCATTTCAGTCTTTTACTATTTATATATCTATATGTATATCTATCTAAGACTGTTCACTATCTATCTATCTATCTATCTATCTATCTATCTATCTATCTATCTATATATATATATATCTATTTCAGTCTTTTACTATTTATATATCTATATGTATATCTAAGACTGTTCACTATCTATCTATCTATCCATATATCTATTTATCTCTTTCCATATTTAGTACTTTTAATTAATTTCATTTTATTTGAACAGCTCGTATGCACTAACACACATTCAAACATATACTTGTAAAGTTGTAATTCATTATTATATATACATATATAACGATCTAATATGTAATGTATATCTACTGCAAGGATTTTTCTCTCTCCTTCCACACTCGCTCTCAATTTTTCTCTGACTATATATATATATATATATATACATTCAGATAATATGCTATAATGATTACGCTGTACACACGAGAAGTTCATAATTCTAAAGAAATTACATTACCACTTAAAAGAGACGCCCAGTATATTCTTACCCGCTTACCCCCACCCACGCGAAACACCCTCTTTGTCTGATGATTGAGCTGACTGGGCAGTGACGGGTGGGGTGCCTGCCACCTTTGAACCGAACGGCGTCAGAAATAGCTTCCCACCCTGAAGGTGGAGAAAGCCATTGATTTAAAGTGTTTTCCCGCTTCAAAATCAATGACTTTCTCAATCTCCTCCATTCTCCCTCTCGCCTTCTTCCTCTCTTCGTAATTTTCTAAACGCCTTCTCTTTTTCAGTCACTATTTCTTTCTCTCTCTCTACCCTCGACTCTTGCCCCTCCTCTCTGGTTTCAGTTTTGCTTTCACTCTTTTTACCCTTTCTCTCTTTCTCTCTTCTTTTGTTGGCTTGCTTCTCCTCTCAATCTCTGGCGTCTTCATATTTATTACGTCTTGCTAAACCGTGCGAACACGCAAGCAAAAACGAGTAGGTACGCGGCCAAATGGTGCCAATATATATATATATATATATATATATATATATATATATATATATGTAATTATATATATATGAATATTTATATGTTACTTGAAATTTCATATATATATAAATATATATATATATATATGAAATATGAATTTTGGGTTGATGTGTCTGTAAGATTAGCGCCACTTTTTAATAAGTAATATATTTATACACACACGCACACACATATATATAAATATATATATATTTATCATCTTTATATATATATATATATATATATATATAGTATTTATATATGCATTATAAATATATATATATACACATGTATATATATTTATATAAATTTATATTTTTATTTATATGTATATATAATTTTATTTATATATATATATATAATATATATATATATACATATACTAAAAAGAAATAGGGAACATGTTTTAATTTTATTAAAGTTTCATCAGAGAATGATATATGGGACATTTACATTTGTGTTGTTGGATTTACATTGGTTAATCAGATTCCACATGCATTCGACTCACTGAACGAACATTAGTATAATTAGTGTCGTTAATATCTTGGTACTTCGAAAAGACTCGTCGTCTCTCCTTGTATTCGGAGCACCACAATTTATACTACCCTTTGGGCGCCGCCGGACGTCACACTTTGTCGTCGTCGCCGGACGCGAGTCATGCGCGTAACCGGCCTCGTTAGGTTTTCGAATTTGCGTGAAAACTTTCAAGATATCAAGGTCGGAAGTGGAATTAAACTTGTCGACGATTGTGAACCGACTGATATATATATATATATATATATATATATATATATATATATATATATATATATATATATATATAGAGAGAGAGAGAGAGAGAGAGAGAGAAATAGATAGATAGATATGAACAGGAAGAGATAGCAAACTAAATAGATACATCTGTCTAAATAGACTGAGATAGATAGATAGATAGATAGATAGATAGATAGATAGATAGATAGATAGATAGATAGATAGATAGATAGATAGATATAAACAGACTGGGCTCGCTAGATAAATAGATGTGAACAATGAGATAGATAGCTAAATTGATAGATAGATAGATAGATAGATAGATAGATATGAACAGACTGCGTTAACTAGCTAGATAGATGTGAACAATGAGATAGATAAATAGATAGATATTAACAGAAAGAGATAGATATATATATATAAATAGACTAAGATAGATAGATAGATAGATAGATAGATAGATATGAACAGACTGAGATAGATAGATAGATAGATAGATATGACCTGACTGAGATAGATAGATAGATAGATAGATAAATAAATAAATAAATAAATAAATAGATGGATATGAACAGACTATTTGAGAGAACAACCGTTAATTGCAAGAAATGGATAAATTTTGGGAATGCTTGATGATAATAGAACATTACAAATTTCTTCTTTTTTTAAAATTTATTGACAATGACCAGCGCAGCCCCCGACCCCCTTCCTTATTAAGAAGAGAGAATAACTACCAGGTTCTGGTTATGTAGAATTTTTGAATGAATATCCAAATTATCATAATCTTCACAATTCTCAATTGAAGGATACATGGCCCAGTCCATAATAGACGTTGGTTTGAGCCAGTGACTACGCCCAAAGTTGTCAGTTCAATACCAGGCCACAGCAGTGGTGAACCACAACTTGGAGATTTTAGTTAAAGGGTATTAACTGAGACATCCTGAAGTGGCATGGCACGTGGAACTAGAAGAATCTCCCTCGGTCGACGAAATAAAGTTGTTCGGTTGGAAATTCCAAGGCCGTGGCATACAACAGCCGAAACTTTTTGAATATGGCAATGAAGATGAGAATAACAGTCCAAATAATGCAAGTAATCAGTTTTCTTTAATTAAAAAAATAGAAGCCATTCCATGATTCTATACTGATTTTGCTTTTGTCAATCAAAATGTTATGGCTTAAGTTTTTGTTATGTTTAGATAGTGTATGCCCGCCATCTGTAGCACTTGAGACAATACGCCTCAGTTAAGTTTGACGATGAGGCATCGTAATATATATTTATTTTTCTCATCATTTGAGGTTTTCCGAAGGTCTTTGCATATCAATTCCTACCCATTGCCACTCTTGTTTCACGCGTGGTTAATGGATTGGTTACAACTGTCCCCACTCAGGGCCATCTTCTATCGTCCATTAACACCCATTATATCCTATGTCGGTGACATGAGACATGGGTAGGCACTGTTTTGAAAGGAGTTGAATTAGATGTGCCAAGCGAGCAGATGTTGCGAATCATCGGGGTATGTGCGACTGCAAGTCCACAGCGGAAGGATATAGACGTGATTCCTGGCGGCTATATTCAGTAGGAATAATTACCGCGGGAATAGAACAGGAATTTACATGTCGGACTCGTTACAGGCGCCGATGCTTAAATTAAGCGGGATCGAAAGTGGCACGATAAAATCGAAGAAAATGAAGCAAATATCGATAAAAAATCGAAGGAAAAACAGGAGATATAGTTTTACAATTAACAATGAAAGTAAACGGAACTCTCTACAGATCTTGAAAAGAAAGATGATGTTTCAGTGTATTTTGTCAGAAAATGTTTCTCATCAGATTACATCTTGGACATTTACAAATCTACCATTCGTCCGTGCATTGAATACTGCAGCCATATTTGGTCTGGAGCTCCGGCTATTCATCTCGAGGTTCCGTCTTTCACGTTTACAAAACTACCATTCGTCTGTGCATTGAATACGGCAGCCATATCTGGTCGGGTGCTTCTGCTATTCATTTCGAGGTTCCATCTTGGACATTTACAAATCTACCATTCATTCGTCCATTGAACACTAGAGCCATATCTGGTATGGAGCTCTAGCTATTCATCTCGAGGTTCCATCTTATACGTTTACAAATCTAACATTCGTCCGTGCATTGAATACTATAGCCATACCTGGTCTGGTGTTCCTCATATTCATCTCATTCTTCACAAAATCCAAAGAAGGATCTGTAATGTAATCAATCCTAACTTGAAATCTCGACTTCACTCACTTTCTCACCGACGTGACGTGGCTTCCCTCTGTCTTTTCTACAAATGGCAACTGCTCTGAAGAACTTTTTGTCCTCGTGCCCCGACTACACGAATTCAACCGTGCTACTAGATTGGCATCTAGATCCCACCTGTTTATTGTTGAAATAGCTAAATGCAACCGCTTCTTCTATCCAATAGCTTCTCTTCTCGCCCTTCCCGCATGTGAAACTCCCTTACGTTTATGTGTTTCCCTGATAAATGCAACGTCGTTCGCTATCTTTATCTGCTTGAATCCCGTTCATCATTTATACTTTCCTCAATCCTTCCTATACTCAGTCTTTTCTCTTACTTTAGCTCCCCGTCACCCTCTTGCGTAGTGGCATTCCCGCCTTGTTTGTGATGAAATGATAAAAAAATCACCTTCCTACCTCGATTTGCTCTACAAATGAACTGACCTAGTAGTTTATTTTAACCACATGGGAGTAGATAGTTTTGCCCATCGTTACGCTCCTGCCAGGTCTTTTGAACAGGAGTAGAGTTTTATCCTTTGTTTCTTCTTTAGGCATGGGTTTTCGGTTCCTTCTAGTCTTTTCTCTTTTACATCCAGGGGTTCTCTTGCGTTTTGGTAGCATTATCATCTTGATTGGAGGTGGGGCTCTTACTGTGTAACCCTCATTTTTGGAGTGATGAATGATGTACAGAGAAGTTACATCACGGTAGTAAGAAAGAGCCTGAAGCTGGGATGACAGGTCAGGACCAATAATATTGCAGGTTATTTTTTGGATTTTATCAAGAATCTCTAAATATATAGCAGGGACAATATGTGGCATTAATATTCAAGGTATGGACAAATGGTAGACTTATAAATATGTCAGATTAATTCTGGAGAGAAAAATTGTTTATCATGATACAGTGAAACAACTTTCCTAGCAGCAGACCTAGCTGTTGATACAATGAAATCTTCCCACTTCATTTCAGCGGGAAAACGCTCGTCCCAGAAGACGGAATAAGTCAGTCTCCTGGAGGTTTGCATCATCCATACTGATAGAAGGTAGAAAAAGTACTCTCAGACGATTAAAAGAAGGTTGAAAGCAAATCCATCACTTCAGACATTCACAGTCATGCCACATGCAATGGGAAGAATCATCCCTATTCTCTTGATATTCTGTTAATAAGTACCCTACATTATTTCGAAGTACCCTGCTTTATTTCGAAGTACCCTGCATTATTCAACAGAAAGGATCCTTCTCCGATCACTACAATTTTAAACTCTTCATTTCTCGAGTTACCCGTTATCTATCCTACATATCCTTATAAAATGCCCTTCTTACCACCAACTCTTATATTTATATACCAACCCAATCCTGGGTATGGCGATAAACTTCATCCGGCAGCAAAGTGTCTGTTTGTAATATTGGAGCATTTGAGAAGCATGGAACCCATCTCTTAATTGCTGTTTTTCCCAGATCCACTGATTCGGGGTGGTAGCACCTGTTAGGGTCCCAACTATGGGTAAATGGTGAAGCCTCCAGACAAAAACTGAACACCATGAAAGTACAAAAATATATATTTTATAGTAAATTTACTAAGAATACATATTAACTGCAAAATGACCAATAATACGTTTATCTGTAGCTGGAACCATAAAATTGTATTCAAATTATTTTGATTTCGCATTGCATAATCCAGAGAAATGTTGTTATCACGCTAAACAAAACCAAATCAACTAACCAAACATCCAACAACCCCTTCAATAAAAACTTATAACCGGAGTGGCTCTTGCGTCATGTGCGAAGAGTTATTAAGATAAAAAAATATGCATAATACAGAATTCTATTTTATAAATCTATGGAAGTCGTTTAGATCTAGTCGGCTTCTTTATGCACAGATACATCAAACAGATCTGGGATACCACATCTATCCACACTTTCCCATTATTTATAGATCTAAGTAATCTTTATTGATTTACTATACGTGTTCTGCCATCAATTTACCCAAGTCGCGCTGTAGGCTGGGGCCGTAGAATACGCCGTCTGCTGAGAGGTAAGACGCCCTCCCCCGCGCCCAGGGTAAGACGATAAACTACGTCCAACATCAAGGCCTCTGATAAGGATGTTTTGAGTAGCGTGGAACCATCTCTTAATTTCTGGTGTTCCCAGGTCCACCCTGACCCGGGTTGGTAGCACCTGTTAGGGTCCCAGCTATGGGCAAATAGTTAACGCCGAAACTGAGGTAAAAAGCATTATAAAAGTGCAAAAATAGGTTTTAATACCAGAAATACTTTGAAAAAAATTATGACCAGAAATTAAAATACGTTTTTGAAAAAAAAAAAAAATTATCAGCAATACATGTGATTGTACGCAGAAAATGGTTCAAAAATATATGTGTATACATATACACCTTTTTTTTTTTACCAAACTATCGCTATGTATCTATTTCAAAAAAATGATTGGCATTAAATGATCCACTGAGGTTGATATGTCATAAAACAACTAACAAAACAACCAACCATTCATCCAAGTTCGTGAGATAATTTAATTCCTCTGTCTCTCTTGCATTCAATATGCCCTGCGGGTGTTATATTCTCCAGGCCCTCTTTTTTCATTAAGTGTCCAAGAAGTTTTAAATGTCTCTTTCATATTTTAAACAAAAAGATGTTTTCATTGCCATATTTATTAAGACTTCCGCCTTCTCCCCATTTTCCGTCCATGGTATTCTCAGTATCGTTCTGTAGAACCACATCTTTGTTTCTTCGTGTCTCTATTTACCTATGAAGAAAATGTTCACCATTAAGAAAAGGACTGGTAATCCTTGTCCCTTCAGGACGTGGGATATCAGGACTCTTCATAACTTCGTATCCTTTGTAACTGTAAGCATTGTTTATACTTTATTATCTCTCCTAGTCCGAGAAAAAGCATCTACTTACATTAGTTCATTAGGCAGTTTACTCGAGGCTTTCCCCTGCTCCTTGCCGGACATTCACCTCTTTTGTTGCGAGGTGTGAAACTTTTTCAGTAAATATTTACAGCTCCTGATACATTTGTCCCGCAAAAATCTTTAGTGGACTCATGTGAGCCTGGGTAAAAATAAGTGAACAAAACATAGAATTTAAAACAAACAACAATTAATGTCATTAAAAAGGAAATTACATCTTTTTAAAGCAAATTACACCCCAAGCAAGGCGGGAAGCCACTAGCACGCAAGGGGTTACAGAGAGTTGGAGCGAGAGCAAATAGGAGTGATGGAGGAAAGGATGAAGAGAAGGATAGGGGATAGATCAGGGCATCTGGAGACATCGATGGACATTACATTTGAATAGTTGTAGATTATAGTTATCAGGGAAACAGGAAAGAGGAGGGAGTTCTATAGGCGACAAGTGCTAGACATGAAGATATTGGAGTAAAAGAGACGGCTATATTTAACAGTTTCGACAGTGAAAGGGTGAGAGCGAGATGCCAGTCTAGTTGAACGCTTAAATTCATGAAGTCTATGAACCAGCGAAAGCAGCTCATCGAAGCAGTTACCATGTAAGTATTTGTAAAAAAAGACAGAGGAAGGCAACGAAAAAAGTCTTGTTTAAATCTACTGTGAAATTTGGATTTACCTACTTAACTGTGTTTTTATGTGTTTCAGAAGGCCTGTTGGTTAGCACCGCACGGACAATCAGAAAAAGTCATGAGCCCCTAAAAGTCTGCTCGATGTAACTTGATATCAAATAAATGCAAAACCAGTTAATAATATCAAATAATCAGTGAATAAATGACAAATAATATTTTAAAAAATAAAACGAAAGAAAAACTGCTTAAAATTAATAGTAAGTGCGACTTAATTTAATGAAATAGTTCGCTTAATTCTTATTGCATTTTATGGGAAAACTGTAAAAAAAAAATATTTTATTCGAGAAGGTTTGACATTAACTCCTCAGTGTAAGTTACACTAGAAAAAAATATTAAACGCAGTTAAATGTTTTACCGTATTTTCTTGTGTATAATACGAGAACTGATAGATTTGTTTTTAAGGATTATCAACCCTTACTTATTCACAGCCATCAAATATTTTTACATTGTAAGAATTTACTGATACGAGTTTTACTAATTAAAATAATTAAGCTTTCGCAAAAGTATTTGTGCGTAAGTAATTATAATGAACCCGACTGGAATTGGAGCTCAACTTTCCATTATTTATTATATATCCCGCGTATCCAAGTTTACAGCACCTAGTATTCCTAAGCGGTTAACCATCTAAATAGGATTGACGTTGCTTAACTTTGGTGATCTTACGAGAACCGGTGTTTCAACGTGATATGATCGTAAATCGTATCATACGAGAAATTTTTAACGAAAATTAAATGCAAAATATGGCTCGTATTATACACAACATGTTTTCAGATATCTTTACTTACCATAAAAAATCTTATTTGTAACAGCAAGATTTCAACTATATTTAATTAGTACAACAGATAATAAAAGACAACTTAGGTCGTCCTAGGTAAGACGTTAAACTACATCCGCGTCCTGGGTAAGACGGTAAACTACATCCGCGTCCTGGGTAAGACGTTAAACTACATTGGCGTCCTGGGTAAGACGTTAAACTATGTCCAACAGCAAGGCCTCTGATCAGGAGGTTATGAGGAGCGTGAAACCACCTTTTAATTGTTGGTGTTCCCAAGTGCACCCTGACCCGGGGTGGTAGCATATTTTAGGGTCCCATCTATGGACAAATAGTTAACTATTATCAGCAATGCTTTTTGAAAAAAATTATTACCAGCAATACAATTTTGAAGGAAATATATTACCAGAAACAGATTTTTGACAAAACAAAATATTACTAGTAATAAAAAAATTTGTCGGCATTAAATAACCAATTCAGGTTGATATGCCATAAAACAAAATAGACCAAACCAATCTAAACCAAAGAATACATATTCTATCCATACGAATCTATCTTAAAAATGTTGTCGGCATTAAATAACCCATTGATGTTGATATGGTGTTAAACAAAATAAACCAAACCAATCTGAAACAAAGAATATATATTCTATTCATACGAATGTATCCTAAAATCTGGGTGGCATTAAATAACCCATTGAGGTTGATATGCCGTTAATTAAATAAACCAAACCAAACAAATTAGGTAGGTCTTGATAAAAAAAGGTATTTGATTTGACGGCCATATTTGTTCTTTGGGAATCAACGTAATTAAACGTCATTTGTCAGTTTTGCTCTATGTGGAAGTTTGTTTATATTTTAATTTTCATTTTTCATATAAGGTTTTCTCTCTTCCTTCTTAATAAAATACACTATTTTTTTATTTCCATATTTTATTAATATATAGAAATATAATAAAGCCATCTCAAACAAAAAAGTTATAATTAAAGGAAAAAAAAGTCGGGGTCGTATAAATACAAATACACATTTTCAGAAATTTTTACTCTGCTTAAAAAACCTCTTATTTTAAACAGCGATATTGCAAATACACCGAATTAGCACAATAGATAATCAAATACAAATTAGGCAGGTGCTGATGAGTTTTTTTTTTTTTTTACAAAAGATATTTAATGTTGTCAATATTTGTTTCTCTCTCATTCTTAATGAAAGACGATATATTTTTTATTTCTATATTTTTATTAATATATAGAAATATAATAGTCATATAAAACAGAAAAGTAGGATAGATTAACACCTTAAAATGGATTACCAGGTATATCTTATGTATGTAGCACCTTTCTCTGAAAATTCAAAAATAAGTTTTGAAATGGAAATTAGAAGAAACTTGCAATGGCTAAACATTAGATTCATTTCTATTGAATCTGGTGAAAAATGAAATATTGTATTGAAATATGTATGACAATAAGATTCTGATGGATAATATAGTACAACTTTAAAAAAAGAAAATATTGTGATAAATATGGCGACAAAGATGAGGACAATAGTCCGAATAATGTAAATAGTGTACATAATACCTCATCTCAGAAATATAGACAGATACTGAGGGGCCGAAACGTTGTGATAAATATGGTGACAAAGATGAGGACAATAGTCCGAATAATGTAAATAATGTACATAATCTCAGAAATATAGACAGATATTGACAATGTTTCTTTCTCTCTCATTCTTAATGAAAGACGATATATTTTTTTTTATTTCTGTATTTTTATTAATATACAGATATATAATAAAGTCATATAAAACAGAAAAGTGGGATAGATTAATTAACACCTTAAAATGAATTAACAGGTATATCTACTTAGCACTTTTCTATGAAAATTCAAAAATAAGTTTTGAAATGGCATTTACGAGGAAGAACACCCAGTGGCTGTTCCTTTTTATTCTTTGATATCGTTAGAAATTAAATATTTTCGAGACATATATATATATATATATATATATATATATATATATATATATATATATATATATATATGTAAGACATTGATATTTTAATGGATAATATAGTACGACTTAATAAAAAAACATATGGAGGGATAATTGTACCACGGGGTTGAATTATACTCAAGGATGTCATTTATTCGTTGTTTTTAACGTCAGGAACATAAGGTTGTATAATGCGCAGTAAAATAAGGTGCTTTTCAAATATAGCAAAAAACACGTGTACATACTAACTTATTACTTACATTATTTATATCATTAGGACTGTTATCCTCATCTTCATTGTCATATTCACAACGTTTCGGCCGTTGTACGCTTCGGCCTTCTTCATGTGATTGGATCTCTTTGATGAATTATTATTACTTACATTATTTACATTATTCGGACTGTTATCCTCATCTTTATTGTCATATTCACAACGTTTCGGCCGTTGTACGCTTCGGCCTTCTTCATGTAATTGGATCTCTGAGATGAGGTATTATGATTACTTACATTATTTACATTATTTGAACTGTTATCCTCATCTTCATTGTCATATTCACAACGTTTCGGCCCTTGTACGCTTCGGTCTTCTTCAGGTAATTGGATCTCTGAGATGAGGTATTATGATTGCTTACATTATTTACATTATCCGGACTGTTATCCTCATCTTCATTATCATATTCACATCATTTCAGCCGTTGTACGCTCTGGCCTTCTTCAGGTGATTGGATCTCTGAGATGAGGTATTATGAATATAGATTAAAAAAACGCTTCCTTCAAGTGTTAATTATCATTTAATAGCGGAGAATTACTTTTATGAATTTTTTTCCGTTTTTAATCTTAAAACGAAATGGACATCAACGAAAATTGCGAGAAACATCAACCAAACATTTCTCCAAGTTTTAATTCCTTTTTGTACGGTTAACTGTTCGTTTCGGAAGTTTCCACATGATGTTTCCAATACCAGGAAACTTCTATTGTATTAATACGACCGTTTGATAATATAGGAGAGTAATATTAGTTGATTTAAGTGCAGTAGTAGATTGGCAGTTAGGTCGTATCATTTTGAAATTGGGATTGCTAGAAGTAACCGTAAGTTCTATGATAACAGTTTGTTCTCTCGCACTTCTCCCTTGTGGAACTCTCTTCTGGCTTCTTGCTTTACAGCCAATTTTGGTCATCAAAAAATTAAATGCAATATCAAACATTATCTTCTGTCTTCTTAATTCCTGTTTGTTGTGGCCAATTAAATGATTAAGAAATAACAAAAACCAGGGTTGCAGATATATAATATCTATAAGTACAGCAGAGGAGTATTACAGGACTAGTGTGTGTGTATGTTGGTTGACCCAGCGATCATTCTATTCGTCTGTTAATATTTAACAGCCACCAGCCACCCCACCCTACGAGGGATATATGTATCACAAGGCGGAGTTTACCATGAGTTCTCCGAGCACGTAGTCTCGGGCAAAAACATTCCCGTAGAACCCAGATAAACGAGTTCAGGTCTGTCTACCTCCCCAGACTAAACCTTGTCCTCGGCAAAGCCTCGTCCGGATTCCTCTCTTCTCAAGGCAGAAAGTTCGACAGATGAACAATCTATTTGACTGTTAATATTTAACAGACCCCTACGAGGGATGTATGTGGCACAACGCCAAGTTTACCGTGGGTTCTCCGAGCCCGTAGGCTCGACCAAAAATATGGCATTCGAACCCGCATAAGCCGGTTTAGGGCCTGACAACCTCCTCGGGCGAAACTTTGCCTTTCGGCAAAGCCTAGTTCTGGTTCCTCTCCGCTCAATGCAGAGAGTTCGACAGATGAACAATCTATTCGACTGTTCCCCCAAAACCTTCTTTCTTACTAATTATATATTAGGCGGCAGAGTCCATCCTAGACTCTTCAGAGGGAGGACACCACAAACCCGTTCTTTTATTGTCCTCAATCATTAATAATATTTTTCTTTCTTCAGATATTCTTTCACAATCAGTATCCGATTGCGTCTTAATGACATTATTGCATCTTTAGGATGAAATGATTTTAAAAAAATGATTAAAAACAAATAAGTAAAATTGAATATACAAAATTTATATACATATTTAAGAACAAGGTATTTTAGTGACTGTGGAAAGCTAGAGAGAATTTAAAAAAATGAATTAAAGTCTATAAATACAGAAATCAACTTATCGATATGTGAAGTACTTATGAAAACTAGCGAGACATATTTTTACTACTTTTTCCTAATACAAGGCCCAAGAGCCATTCAAGGCAGATGAGTATTAAATAACGTTGTAATTGTTTACAGTGAGTATGAGAATATATAGTATATGACCTTAGATTTGAACAGGTTAAGTTAGTAGTGGAAGGGGGAGCCTTTTTTCGTGATAGTTTTGAAGAAGAAATTCTCTATTTGCAAATGGAATACGGATGAGATTAGAGTTATTTTACTCAGTATTTGCGATATGGCGGATTCTAACCGAATGTCCGGACTGGTGGAACCAAAGATTGTAGCTGATCCAGACATCTGCCCTAAAAATAAGGACAGGGTGTCGTTTCGTCTGTGGACGAGAGACTCTAAGGTGGGAAACAATTACTCCCCCACAAGGTCTTTTCCGATCTTTGTTGAGGTCGGAAAGTGAAGACTATTCAGCACCAGCCACAATGTGGCAGTAATACTCCATTTTCGTTCTGACATGGCTCAACATTTGACAAGTGTTCTATATTTATGATTCTGAGAGAATTATTTGATATGCCTGATTGTAGTTCAATTAGCTTACGGTTTTGCTTGTTATATCTGGGGTTAGTTAAGTGTGACATGAAGTTCGCTGGGGATTCAGAAATCCCTAAGAGGGAAGGGTGATATGTCCTATCTTTAAGGAGTCCTGTGGGTGGGGTGCAGAGGTGTGACTGAGAGATATACACAGCTTTAGTGACACCATTTACCGATTGTTAGCAGAAGTTCTTGACAGACAACTGTGATAATCCAAGAATCTTTAATGAAGAGAAATAGACTTTGATGATATCACAGGAAGCTCGATATTCCCAGAAATTTATTCCTTCAAGGGATATTGGTTTTGACGGAGAAAGGAATATAGATTTTGAATTTGTTACACGTTGTGAAAACTGCTTTTAACAAATTCTTCATTATTTCTTGTTTGTTCTTACAATACCATTCTTATAAATTCGTTATTACTTTCTGCAAAACAACATCTTTCTCTCACATTTTTCTCTCTCTCTCTCTGAATGTCTGTCTGTCTCTGTGTATGTATATATATATATATATATATATATATATATATATATATATATATATATATATATATAGTATAAAGATAAATTCTTTGCAATGAATACAGCACTCTGGCAGCTGAAAAAGCTTATATCACGTATATAATGTGTTAAAAATTTTCTTTCTCCGCAGCGTGCGCTGGTAGCATAGGGGTAAGTGTCTCCGACAAATCAGTTGAGTTTTGACCCCAGCTTGAAACAACTGCGTGTCTACACACGCTGAATTTGAAGAAGTTTGCCTGTGGATGAGTATATATATATATATATATATATATATATATATATATATATATATATGGGAGGATAGAGAGAGAGAGAGAGAGTGATTTTCTAAGCGCAGATTTTATGTACCACAAACACGAAGACTGTATTTTTTCTAGCGAGGTGTCTCCAACCTCTCTTTCTCTCTCTCTCTCTCTCTCTCTCTCTATATATATATATATATATATATATATATATATATATATATATAAAAGGAAGAGGAGATAGTAGTTCCAACGAGAGAAAAGTGTGTATATTAAAAAGAAGAGAGAATCCGCAAACGTTTTTGGTTGTAATGTGGATGTTTTTAAAAAATATGCTTTATTTTCCATAATTTTGCACCACATTTTCCGGTCTCGCAACCGTCATGAATACGATCGTGTACAAAACGGTGTAAAGAAAAAGAGGTTTGCTAAAACGCAAATCAAATTAAAAAATTGGAAATTCCGTTTAAGACTACAACTCCTGCAGACTGGAAATTTTACTAAGAAACGTCGAAGACGGGATGAAATTGATATTTAAATGTTGATTAATTGTTTTATAATATATATATATATATATATATATATATATATATATATATATATATATATATATATATAGTAGGTATCTCAAAAATTTTGGCAAAAATGAGCATACATGAAAAATAAATTTCCAAAACATAATAAAAACAATTTTTCTTCGTCAAAATCTTTGTGCTGTTATAAATTTGAAAGAGGAAAGGATTTTTGATGTAAAAATTATACTTTTAATCTTTTGTAGAAGCTTCAACATTTTACCAAATTTATTATTTTACAAATAATATTATTATTGCTAATAAAGAGGAGGCAAACAGATATTAGACATTGATCCCAACCCGATGGTCAATGAGCGAAGAAAAGCCTCACATGAGTCAATGAATGCCGAATGTTTCCTTATAAGGTAACAAATAATATTACTATTTCCATTAGAGTAAATGAAATCTAATGTTAGACATGGATGCTCGTCCGATGGTCATCGAGAGAAGGAAAACATTACTCGAGTCAATGCATACCGAATGTTTCCTTATAAGTAAACAGCCAACATTACCAGTACCATTACTCTTCCTGAAGACCATATGTAGATAAAATAATATCCGTTATATTACATGAGAAAAGCAGTGGGTATATTTTAGCCTATTGGGCGTATATTTTAAACACTGTCATTCTAAATCCGGGTTTATAAGCGGATCTATTTCCCTAATGTATAGCGGGGTTCAAATTTCACTGACAACAACGAGCACTGACGATAAATGGGGGCTCTGGCAGAACACCGTCGGGTCGGCAACCTGCGGCAAGCGTGCCACACGTGGCACGCCAAGCAATTTCCAATGGCACGCAGACGTAAATGACATCACGAAGTCCGAACCAATAACTTCTACAACGCAAAGAAAAATATTTAACTGTTTCAATTTTAATATATACTAAAGTATATATACTGTATGTTACTGTATAAAATATATTGTAGAACAGATATATTGACCTTGACCTGTATAAAAATAAGTATTCTGTTGGCACACTGAATGATTTTAAAACCCTAAATCGGCCCATAGTTAGCCGACCCCTGATCTGAGTCATGGCTAAAGCGAATTAAATAAAATAATGATAATTATAGGAGTAGATAGGTTTGTCACTAGGAGTAGATAGATTCGCCTATTATATATATTTCTCAACTTATGTGCATCTCTTAATGTTTGTCTAACCAAGGAGTCGGCAACCTCCGACACGCGTAATATAGGTGAAAAGCTAAGCAATTCCCAGGGGCACGTAGTCACAAATATATACTAAATTATATATATATTATAAACTAGCGGGAGAGCCCGGCGTTTCCCGGGGATGTAAAAGTAAGAGATAGATCAAGTATCGACAATTATAAAGACTGAAAAATAAAATTATTATAAAATTGACAAAGATTATTGTTTAAGGTTGACGGACACCCATGTCTTAATTAGTTTTTTTGGTTTTTTGGTTTTTTACGAATTGGTCAAACTCAAACTAAAACATTGTTTTCAATCGTTATGAGTCTATCGATTGAATAGAATTTTATTATAAACAATTGTCTTGTAAATGGAATTTTTAAAGCATTCTGAATGTAAAAATAAAGAAAAAAGTGTGCAAAACAATAAGAAACACTATATGCCAAAAAAAAAAGTGAAGTTTTGTTGAAATCGGTTGAAAAATGTAGGAAATCCGATCCCATATATAAACGAACACACACGCACACACACACACACACAAACAACCTGGGTCTTATAAGTATAACTCGATATGAATTGCCCCACTTTCATTTTAGCGACAGAATCGTGTTTTATCGTGTTTTCAAATTGATTTCGTGCAAAAACAATTGTGTTTTTTCAATTTTAGGCGCTGTCAGAACCTTCACAAGCTAATTTTACGCAGTCCTGTGAAGTTTTGTTGAAATCGGTTGAAAAATGTAGGAAATCCGATCCAATATATAAACGTACACACACACACACACACACAAAATCTGCGTTTTATAATAAGTAAGATTAATCTATAAAATATATTGTAGAATAGGTATATTGACTTTGCCTTGCATAAAAATACTCATGTTATTGGCACACTGAATGCTTTAACAAAAGGTTGCCGACCCGTGGTCTAACATATGTTTTGTGTAGTGTTGTATAAAATCTGTCCGGAATTTATCGATACTTTAATATAAAGATAAAATGGCCTAAGTAGGATAATGGCACCTTAGCTCTATTATGAGTTATAGCTTGTTTAACGGCATATCAACATCTTATGGGTCATTATTGCTGAAATTTACTTTTCTTGGGACCGTAGAAGTAATAATGTGATATTTCACGACTAAATACAAAAAAATGGTTTGCTGGTAATTTTTTTTTCTTTTTGCAAAATTGTATTTTTGGTAACATTTTTTTTTTGACTCTGAAAACATATTCCTGGTATTTTTAATATATCCACGAGATACAGTGTTTATAATAACAATATATCATGTAGAGTTATACATTTTAAAAAATAAATTAATTCCTTAGAAGTATCGTTGTGTGTTGTGTGTGTGTGTGTGCAATGTATGTATGCGTGTGTGTGCAATATACGTGTGTATGGGCGCGAGTGTGTTTATATACATTTCTCAACTTATGCGTTAATGTTTGTCAAACCTGGGGTGGCAACCTACGGCACGCTTGCCACATGTGGCACGCTTGCCACATGTGGCACGCTTGCCACATGTGGCACGCTTGCCACATGTGGCACGCTAAGCAATCTCCAATGGCACGCAGCCGCAAATGACATCACGAAATCCGAACCAATAATTACTCCAACGCAAAGAAGACATTTATCTGCTTCAATTTTAATATATACTAAAATATATATACTATATATTACTATATAGAATATATTGTAGAACAGGTATATTGACCTTGACTTGGATAAAAATATATATGCTGTTGGCACACTGAATGTTTTTAAGACACTAAGTCGGCACATAGTTAGCAGAAGGTTGCAGACCCCTTCCTTACGTTAGTCGCGCGTAAGTGAATTTGAACTTGAAGATGTTAAGATTGTAGTAATAAAGGAAATATTTATTGAGGTATCCATCCCACAATGCAACAGTTCCGGACAAGAAGCTTTCTGCTTGGAACTACGAAAGAAATAGGAAAATAAAGATTATTCTAGAATGTATGATTAATGTCTTTTTGTGAAAGAATATTACATTAACAGGTTTTGGGAGATAACAAATATTTTTCCAGATAAGAAGACCTACTATTTAACCCATAGCTGTGGAGAGGAGATGAATTCATAACTTAAGTTAGGAGTCGGCAACCTACGGCACTCGGGCCACATATGGTACGTTAAAAAATTTCCAATGGTACGCAGCCGCAAATGACATCAATACTTACTACAAACGCAAACAAGATATTTAACTGTTTCAATTTTAATATATATTAAAGTATATATACTATATATTACTATATAAATATATATTATAAAACAGGTATATTGACCTTGACTTGTATAAAAATACGTTTTCTCATCTTTAAACAACACACAAAGTGTTGACAATCTTTTAAAAAGCAAATCAATTACCGTTTAAGAAAAAAAAATCCGCATATGATGAAAGCTTCAGTTATAGGAGTGGTTTCCATGATGTAAAAGAAGTATACAAAAGTTCGATTCCTGTTCCCACATTTTCATTTACTAGGACTTCTCGATCTAGGCCGGTTGACATTTAGTTCAGTGGTTTCCATATGTTTTTTCTCTGGGTCACATTTTCGGAATGAAAATTTGACCGCGCCCCACCAAAATAAAGTACATTTAAAACCTAAAAAACAAAAACAAGAAAAAAAAACAAACATTAGAGAGATGGGTAAAGATAGACAACCACTGATTCGAAGTCAGAAGATTATCATTGATAACTCTCTCCTCCAATTTGCGGACTCCAGTTATTATATTCTTAATACTTGATGTAATGCAAAAATATCACAATGCTAAAATCAGTCATAATTATAACTATTTATACTGAGACTAATTGGTTGTAATGATCAAACAGGTTAGACTTGTTAACCATTACCTTAGGTTGAGAAAAGGATATTTTTGTGAAAATTCATTACAGTTAGAGCAGTTAATTATTAACATGTTAATCCTTTTTTGGCTTGTTTAATATCAGATTCTGTATTGGACACTCAATACACAGTAGTGATATTCAACCAGATTATCCTAGTTAAAATTTATTTACCCAAGTTGTTCACTGGGCAGCATTTTTAGAATGAGAATTTTCCCGCGCCTCGACAAATTTTATGTGATAAGAATTACATTTCAAAATAAGAAACAGAGTGCGGGTTAAAGGGAGATAACCATGGACTAGATCTCAGAACAATATCATTGATAACTCTCTCCTTCAATTTGCGGAGCCCAATTAACTATATTCATAATATTTGATATAATGCAGCAATATGACAATGTTAAAATCAGTCAGTAATTATTTATAACTATTTATACTGAGACTCATTCATGCAATTACAAGTAATCAATTATAATATTTAAAATTTTGAAATTATATTTATTTTGGCATACGAATTTTTTGAAAGTCTAAATCTTTGATTGTCTTTCATTCATTCCGCCTCACCTGCTATCCTATTTCGCCTCACCTGCTATTCTCTTCGGCCTCACCTGCTATCCTCTTCTCCCTCACCTGCTATCCTATTTCGCCTCACCTGCTATACTCTTCAACCTCACCTGCTATCCTCTTTCGCCTCACCTGCGATCCTCTTCTGCCACGCTTGATATCCTCTTCCGCCTCGCCTGCTATCCTATTCCGCCTCACCTGCTATCCTCTTCCGCCACGCCTCTGAGGCGCTCCTCACCGTTTGAGAACTATTAATTTAGTTTTAGCATTTACGTTTAAATAACGCTGAAAATACCGGTTCTCCTTCGGTCACCGAAGTTAAGCAATGCTGGAACCAGTCAGTATTAAAATGGGGGACCGCTTGGCAACACCTGTTACTGTAAGCAATCCCTAAGAATCCGGAATACGTTTCATTTTTAAATAAACTGCAAAACGTTAACAAGCCGTAAAATAGCAAATCACATATATATCTCGGGTATAAAACAGTCTAGCTGAGAATACCCTAGGGTATATTCTGGGGTGGTTTTCTCCGTTGGGCTGTTACAACTGGACTTCGTTTACAACAGTGAGAAGCGGCCGAAAATTGGCAAAAACTGATTTCATCAATTTACTCTCAGTTCATGTTAATGACTGCCGACTTTTCATCCTTGCATAATATTGTTCTATACGCTGTGTCTTTTCAGAACATTTGTGAACATGGCCCTCCACTATTTTCTCTCCTTTGCAAATGTTGTCTTATTGTGTCATCTCTGCTAAACCCTATTCCCCCATTCATAGACTCAAGATTCTCGAGTAGGTCATACGTTGTTTACCTATGTTTCCATTGCCTACAATCTGTCTTGTGAGTATTAAATTTTCTAAACCTTATTTCCTCATTATGTGCCCTAAAATGTCTCTTTCTGACGTTAAGTATAACTATCTTTTTGTTTTCGCTTTCTCTAAAGTTTCGGCGCTCTTCACATGTTCAGTCCATGGTATTCTCAGCATCCTTCTGTAGAACCATATTTCTGTTGCTTCAAGTCTTTTCTTCATCTGTAAGGAAATTGTCCATCATTCGCTGACATCTAGGAGGATTGATATTACGCAACAGTTATTAATCTCTCCTTTTTTTTTTCTTTTTCTTTTCTTTTGCTTCAAGTCCCTTCTTCATCTGTGAGGAAATTATCCAGTATTCACTGTCATATAGGAAGACTGATAATATATAAAAGTTTAGTAATATTTTCTTTGTTTCTGTTGCTTCAAATCTCTTCTTCATCTGTGAAGA
The DNA here is from genome assembly GCA_963932145.1 of Acanthosepion lycidas. Taxonomy (NCBI): domain Eukaryota; kingdom Metazoa; phylum Mollusca; class Cephalopoda; order Sepiida; family Sepiidae; genus Acanthosepion; species Acanthosepion lycidas. The sequence goes on along the minus strand of OZ010613.1, from coordinate 66,254,566 downwards.
TATTGTCCGGCATTCACTGTCATATAGGAGGACTGATATTACATAACAATTTAGTACTCTTTCTTTCTATTACTTCAAGTCTCTTTTTCATCTGTGAGGAGATTGTCCAGCATTCACTACCATATACGAGGACTGATATTATATAACAGTTCAGTATTCTTTTCTTTGTTTCTGTTGCTTCAAGTCACTTCTTCATCTGTGAAGATATTGTCCAGCATTCACTGTCATATACGAGGACTGATATTACATAACAATTTAGTACTCTTTCTTTCTGTTACTTCAAGTCTCTTCTTCATCTGTGAGGAGATTGTCCAGCATTCACTACCATATACGAGGACTGATATTATATAACAGTTCAGTATTCTTTTCTTTGTTTCTGTTGCTTCAAGTCACTTCTTCATCTGTGAAGATATTGTCCAGCATTCACTGTCATATACGAGGACTGATATTACATAACAATTTAGTACTCTTTCTTTCTATTACTTCAAGTCTCTTCTTCATCTGTGAGGAGATTGTCCAGCATTCACTACCATATACGAGGACTGATATTATATAACAGTTCAGTATTCTTTTCTTTGTTTCTGTTGCTTCAAGTCACTTCTTCATCTGTGAAGATATTGTCCAGCATTCACTGTCATATACGAGGACTGATATTACATAACAATTTAGTACTCTTTCTTTCTGTTACTTCAAGTCTCTTTTTCATCTGTGAGGAGATTGTCCAGCATTCACTACCATATACGAGGACTGATATTATATAACAGTTCAGTATTCTTTTCTTTGTTTCTGTTGCTTCAAGTCACTTCTTCATCTGTGAAGATATTGTCCAGCATTCACTGTCATATACGAGGACTGATATTACATAACAATTTAGTACTCTTTCTTTCTATTACTTCAAGTCTCTTCTTCATCTGTGAGGAGATTGTCCAGCATTCACTACCATATACGAGGACTGATATTATATAACAGTTCAGTATTCTTTTCTTTGTTTCTGTTGCTTCAAGTCACTTCTTCATCTGTGAAGATATTGTCCAGCATTCACTGTCATATACGAGGACTGATATTACATAACAATTTAGTACTCTTTCTTTCTATTACTTCAAGTCTCTTCTTCATCTGTGAGGAGATTGTCCAGCATTCACTACCATATACGAGGACTGATATTATATAACAGTTCAGTATTCTTTTCTTTGTTTCTGTTGCTTCAAGTCACTTCTTCATCTGTGAAGATATTGTCCAGCATTCACTGTCATATACGAGGACTGATATTACATAACAATTTAGTACTCTTTCTTTCTGTTACTTCAAGTCTCTTCTTCATCTGTGAGGAGATTGTCCAGCATTTACTACCATATATGAGTACCGATATTATATAACAGTTCAGTAATGTTTTCTTTGTTTCTGTTACTTCAAATCTCTTCTTCATCTGTGAGATTATCCAGAATTCACTGCCATAGAGGAGGACTGATATTACGTAACAGTTCAGTAATGTTTTCTTTGTTTCTAACAAAATTTTTCCTGTTTTGTAATACTTTGCTGGGCCTTTGGAAGGCATCTTTCGCTATCCCAGTACATCTTCGTATTTCGATGTCATACTTTGCGATCTCTCTTAAAACAAATCCCAGATTTAAAAATTTTTTCGCTTGTTTGATTTTGGTAGCTTCATTTTTTAGTTTGTATGTTGAGCTGTTCCTTCTTCTAACAACCAGGAATTCTGTCTTCATAAAATTGGTGCTTAGTCCTTTCTTCTTGCTTTCCTTTACTAGCTTCTGTAGGAGTTTTTCTGTCTCTTACATCCTTTCTATTTTACAGAATTCAAGCCGATAGTTTGCTGCCAGTACAGTTTCCGGATTATTCTAATATCCTTCCCCAAAATATCAAGGATACTTATCAGTTCCGACAGTTCTTTGTGAGTTATTTTATCAAATGCTTTTGTCTAATCATTAAAACATAGGTATACATATATCTTTATTAAAATCCAATTATTACTTGATTTATTGGAATTTTTTTTCAAATTTCTGCGAATATTTGATAAAATTGTCAAAAATGTTTGAATTTCTTACGTGTGTTTCAGGTCGCGTAAACACAAAGTTGAAACACAGACAATTCAATTAGTATACAATGTAAGAAAAAGGATAAATATTTCGCTAATTCCTTTTACTTTTAATTATATATATTTTATAGAAATTTAACTTTAATATGTGCATTAACAGACTTGGTCAAAGCTTGGACGATACTTAGCCAAACTTCTTAATCGATAATTTTCTCAACTTTCCAATATTCTGACAGTCCCCGTCGTTATTTCTCCTGTTTTCTTTATTGCTCGATTCTTTGATAATTCAGGCGGTTATTGCAGCCCCTGTTTAAGATTACCATTCGCCCATGCTTAGAATCTTGCTGGCGCATATTTTCAGGTTCCCCAGCTATCTACCTTGAGTTCCTTGATAAAATCCAAAAAAGAATCAGCAGTTTTATCCGTCCTGATATCGAGTCTCGCACCACTATACACTTACCTCTCTTGTGTCTTTTTCTATAAGCATTTTCATGGTATATGTTTAGGACCTAGACTTTATATGAATTTAACCGCATTACTACACTAGTGTCAAGATCTCACCAAATTTACAGTTGAGCTAGCTAGATGTAGCCGTAAGTTCAAAAATAAGTTTCTTTTCTCGCACTCCTCGATCGTGGAACTCCCTCTCGGCTTCATGTTTTACAGCCAAATTCAATCTGTAAAGATATAAATGCAATGTCTACTGTCCTCCTAATTATTCTTTTCTCTTTCTGCTCATTATTAATGTTTCTGTTCTTAATTCTTCCACACCCTGTAACCCCTTTCATCTTAGTGGCTTTATCGCCTTGCTTGGGGTGGTACAAATCAAAAAAAAGAAAGCGGTTATATATTTTGACAATACTCATTGCCATGAATATACCTCGCTTTTCTCTATTGTCCGATATTTTGAAAATTCCCGGTGTCATTGTTACAGCAGCCAAGAATGGATCCTGATGGATATTTCAGTAGCTGGGGAATAAGAACATTGTAGAAGCATTCGGAGAAACAAAAAATAGAGAGGTACCAAAACTTTGCAAGAATATATCGGTGGCATGTGGCAAACAATCGATAAATCTATTCATTTTCTGGTTGGCGTTCTATCACCAAGAATCTCTTTCCCTACCATGACAACTGACATCATTGGGAATACACAAGTAAGTGCTTTCATTCCAAGCTTCTTGTATGAACATCATCAGCCGACCGAAACATTTAAAAGTCGGAGAGCATATCAAATCAAATAATAATAATTGATAATAATAATTAATAATAATAATAATTATTATTAATAATAATAATATAAAAACAATAATTAATAATAATAATAATAATTAATAAAATAATAATTAATATTAGGTTGGTGCAAAAATAATGTTTTCTCACATAGTAACATATGTGAGAAAACGACATTATTTTTGCACCAACCTAATAATAATAATAATATTACTAATAATAATAATTAGTACTAATACATATTATTAATAATAATAATAATAATGACAATAATAATTTTCATAATTATTAATAATAATAATTTATAATAATAATTAATACTTATTATTAATAATAATTATTATTAATAATACTAATTGATAATAATTAATAATAATAATTAATAATAAAAATAAATAATAATAACTACTATTATTATTAATAATAATTAATTATAATAATAATACCCAGATATTTCAAGAGTTATGACTCTCCTGGCTTTGATTTTGATTGATTGGATAGATTCAAATATTCATGTTTCATCCTGGTGAATTAAGATGGATGACATTTAATATGCCTTTCAACAAAAACACATTTGCTGGTTACTTGCTTGACCTTTAACTATTTCGAGAGGGTCATTTCGAGTGCATCTTTCTTCAGGATTGAAAAAGGGGCGATTCATGACCGGCAGGGTTACAAAAAGTTGTTTTTTTCTTTTTTTCTTTTTCTTTTGAAGGATGGGGTAACCAAGTCACATCAGGAGAATTGAGAACATCTTCAATCGAAAACTGTCTCTGCGGATTGGGTTACTCAATCTGAATGTACTTTTAACCGACCCCCACTTACATTGCTAATATATTTCGTGGACATTTGGCTGTGACGAATGTGCGCAGTATACACTTATAAGACTAGCTGTCACAATGAGTACATTGGATTTAGTATAGCTGTCCAGCAGCGTCATTTTGTTGCTTTGTTGCTCTCTCAACCAATAATAGTAATAATAATTAATTAATTAATTAATTAATTAATAAATAAATGAATAAATAAGGAGACAGGAAAGTGTAGCAACACTCATAAATTGGAAGCTGTGAAAATGACATGAGTACAAAGATGAGGCAATATACGATCAGAAAAAGGCCAAAATAACTTGAACCATAACGATAATACTGAGAGTTAGAAAGTTAAGGAATTGTTTGAATTCTACAAGACAAGGCGATGTTGGGGTCTGGTAAAAGAGTGAGAACAAGAAAGGTCTTGGATGTTTTTAGGCGGCTTTTGCTATCTTTCTATATCCAGAGATAATCAACAGCGATGTAGAAATAGATGAGTAACAACAATAATAAATATAATGATGATGATGATGATGATGATGATGATGATGATGAAGAAGAAGAAGAAGAAGAAGAAGAAGAAGAAGGGGAAGGTGTAGAATGAAGGATTCATAAAGAGGAAGAAGATGAAAGAAGAGAGGGGAGTCGGAGAACGAAGGAATCAAGAAGAAGAAGAAGAAGAAGAAGAATAGAAGATGATTGTTCCTAAAGAAGAAGAAGAGAAGGAGGTTGTTTCTAAAGAAGAAGAGGAAGAAGAAGAAGTAGAAGAAGAATAGAAGGAGGTAGTGCCTAAAGAAGAAGAAGAAGAATAGAAGATGCTTGTTCCTAAAGAAAAAGAGAAGGAGGTTGTTTCTAAAGAAGAAGAAGAGAAGGAGGTTGTTTCTAAAGAAGAAGAAGAAGAAGAATAGAAGGAGGTTGTTTCTAAAGAAGAAGAAGAAGATGAAGAAGAAGAATAGAAGGAGGTTGTTTGTAAAGAAGAAGAAGAAGAAGGAGAAGAAGAAGAAGAATAGAAGATGATTGTTCCTAAAGAAGAAGAAGAGAAGGGGGTTGTTTCTAAAGAAGAAGAAAAAGAAGAAGAATAGAAGGAGGTTGTTTCTAAGAAGAAGAAGAAGCAGAAGAATAGAAGGAGGTTGTTTCTAAAGAAGAAGACGAAGAAGAAAAAGAAGAAGAAGAAGAAGAAGAAGAAGATGAAGAAGAAGAAGAAGAAGAAGAATAGAAGGAGGTAGTTCCTAAAGAAGAAGAAGAAGAAGAAGAAGAAGAAGAAGATGAAGAAGAAGAATAGAAGGAGGTAGTTCCTAAAGAAGAGGAAGAAAAGAAGGAGGTTGTTTCTAAAGAAGAAGAAGAAGAAGAAGAATAGAAGATGCTTGTTCCTAAAGATATAAGAAGAGAAGGAGGTTGTTTCTAAAGAAGAAGAAGAAGAAGAAGAAGAAGAAGAAGAAGAAGAAGAGGAATAGAAGATGCTTGTTCCTAAAGAAGAAGAGATGGAGGTTGTTTCTAAAGAAGAAGAAAAAGAAGAAGAAGAAGAATAGAAGGAGGTAGTTCCTAAAGAAGAAGAAGAAGAAGAATAGAAGATGCTTGTTCCTAAACATATAAGAAGAGAAGGAGGTTGTTTCTGAAGAAGAAGAAGAAGAAGAAGTAGGTGTTTCCTAAACAGGAAGAAATGAGAAAGAAAACGAATGAAAGACCGTAGGTACCGAGATAGAAAGATGAGAACACGAAAGAAGATATAGTAAATTATTCTTGAAGAATAAAAATAAATGCTGAAAAACAACTTGAAGAAGTGACGAGCATCAGCAACAATGATAACAAAAGAAGAAGAAGAAGAAGAAGAAAAGCAGTATCTTTATTTCACGCCCATTAGAATTCGTTTTGGTCTGTTTCATTAGAAGCGTTTGAAGTCGATGAAGACGATAATGAAGTGTTTTATAGAAAAGAAGAAAAATCTTTTGTTGGGAACAATTATGTGTTGCAGAAGAACGTAGCAAAAAACAAAAAAAAAACAATTCTATCTTAGAAAAAAAAGAAGAGGCATGTGTTTTAGGAGATGTGCCATGAAATATGGTAAAAATGAGAATGGGTCTGAAAAACATTTGAAAACAGAAAAATGGAAAAGATATTAACAAAATAGTAAGTTACAACTCCTAAGATTAAATTTAAAATCTCTCACATACATAGACACAAGTGCATTAGATTCGCTCGTAAGTTAATTTTAAGTTCAGTCGTAAATTACATGATGAATTTGCATTCACTCCAAATTGTCATCAGTTGCAAACGTATTCTCTGTCTACGGCAGAATTCATATCACACTATAGAAGAATATCAGTCACTGTCTTTTTTCATTGACCGAGACATCCCAACGGTTGGCCCAGGATTGCTAAGAGATGGGGGATCTTTTTGAGTCACCAAATCTAGAATGCTTGCTAAGAAAGGCTATAGAACCCAGTTCTTTTTATTTAACCTATAGCTGGAGGGAGAGATGAACTCGTATTTTTCCCAAGAATACTCTTGCTTAAATGAATACAAAGAACTCTGCTGAAACTCGAACTCAGCACTCTAATTTCTCACTTCCGGGCGCAATCAATGCCACCAGGTCACTATTTATGTTCAATAGGAATTTAAATTTATTTCCTCATTAATATCTTCCATTATATAACTTAAAACTAATTATTCGAATTATTGCCCAGTTAGTGCTAAATTCTCCAAGCAGTCTTTCCTTTATTATGAGCCCCAGGAATTTCAACTGCCTTTTTCTTATTCGTGCTTTTTGTTTCCATTTTCCCCAGAACTTTAATATTTGCTCACAGGTTCAGGCATGGTATTCTCAGTTACATATTCTAAAATCAATTGAGCATAAAATCCTTTCAATGAAAATGTAATTCTATTCAGTCTATAATCTATTCGGCGTAAAAATACATTCTATCGACTTTGGAATCTGTTCATTCTAAAATTTGTTTTGAGGAACTTGCATTCAATCGAAATTTGTTCAGTTTTAAATATTTGGATGTCCGGAAAAATAAACTTTTATTAGAAAGGGTCTGAAAGCAAATATTATGTTCTTTTATTTAAATACTAGTTTAAAAGCTGCACTCCGTCAGGACATTTAAGTTGGCTGCTGCGGAGGTCTAATTAGGTCTCCGCTCAAAAACTAAAGGAACCACTGATCCAGCTTAGTAAACAGCAATAATAATTTTGAAAAAATAACTCTGAATTCCTCAATTCACTCCATGGAACTTCAAAACCTTACTTCAACTCTGATTCGGGCCAAAAGACTGATTTATACCGAAACACCGATTTGAGCTGAAAAGTAAGTTCTTCAAATCACAAACTCAGCGGATTTCAAAACCTCACGTCACGAAAGCGTTCACTTTAACTCTGGTTCCATGGCATTTTGAAGAAATAAAATTGGTTTCCTCAATTCACAAAGTTTGGGAGGCATTTTGAAACAAATTCAAAACAAGAAAAAATAATTTCACAATTTTTTTTCTGTTACTTTAAACTCAATAAAAATTAAAAACGTTTAATATCATTAAATTTTTCTCAGTTTTTTTTTTTAATTTGAATTTTTTAATGTTTCCTCATTATTCAGATACAAATCCCAATTCTGGATGATCAAGCATCAGTTGAAGGGCAGATTTTCAATCTTGGGATCCTTCTGATTACAAAAACGTATAATATGTCCACAGAGCAACTGTGGATCGAGTTCGGGTCTTGGGGGGGGGTCAGTCTTAAGACCTACAGGCAGAATCTACCGTTTATTTATTTACTAGCTTGAATATCGGACGTCATTTAAACTAGCACCTTCGGTGGGCACTTGATTGGGCCTTCGGCTTGTTCAGGAGTTTGAGTGTCCCTAAATCTTTGCATATTCTCAGCATTGGAAGCTCTTCTGGCTGCCGTTTGATCTGGGTTTTCATTTGAACGGGATTTTCTTTTCCTCACTGCAGCCCTGTTTCTTTTGATTGCAATCTGGGCCTCTGTTGACGGAGATTTCTTTTTGCGAGGCATACTGCTGCCGTATGCGATGGGCAACAATAAACTACAGAATAACTCAAAATTAATTGCTGCATTTAAGTATTGCATTAATATTTAAGCTCAACGATAATTCTTCTGGCGCCACTTAGAAAGTCAATTTGATTTGCGTAGGTCCTCACTTTCCGTACAAATAATTATTTTTATTTCATCGGTGACTTTCGCTGTATTTTGTAATTATTTTCCATTCTTCCCAAAATTTATTTCCAAGTTGTAAAACCTGTTATCGTACAAAGATTCGTCGAAAAAATCCCGTAAAAAATCGCCGAAAACATTGCAGTAATGAAAACGTGGGAATTCAAAATTTCTGTAACATGAGCTATTGATAGTTAGAGAGTTGTGTCCCTTTAATTGAAAAAGTGTGACACGGTGATACACTGACATTCGCATTTATTATACAGTGTAACCCGGATATAAGAGAAACCCGGATATAAGAGAGATTTTCTATGGTCCCAAATTAGAGCCTGTGTTAATGTAAACAAAATAGACCAAACCCGGATATAAGAGACTTCTTCTCCGGTCCCGACAACTCTCTTATATCCGGGTTACACTGAATAGATATATGTATGCTCGGAAAGCAATTTAAGTTTTACCAGAAAAGATATCAAATATATATATCGATGTTATATTTCTTTAGATATAAAAAAAAATGTAATCATTTTCCTGTTCAACGATTGTAACCCAACGTCAAACAAAATTTTAATTTATACATCTGAAAAATCTAAGTTTTGCCTAAAAAAAAAAAAATTTAATGACTGCTTTCAGTTAATTTTTTCCTTTCCAATGTTCTACCACTTATCTAGAGATCAAAACAAATGAAAAACTATTTACACTATTTACATCGTTCGAACTGTTGTCCCCATCTTTATTGCCATATTCACGACGTTTTGACCCTTCTAAGCTTCGGCCTTCTTCAGGATCTGTCTATATTTCTTAGATGAGGTATTGTAACTATATACACAACTTACATTGTTCGAACTGTTGTCCTCATCTTTATTGACATATTCAAGATGTTTTGCCGTTCTACACCCCGGCCTTCTTCAGGATTTGTCTATATTTCTTAGATACAACATATTGTTCAAATTGTTGTCTTCATCTTTATTGCCATATTCACGCTCTGGCCTTCTTCAAGATTTGTCTATATTTCTGAGATAAGGTACTTATATAGCAGAAATATAGCTCTCAGAAATACTTAACTGTTTACACTACTTACATCGTTTCGACTGTTGTCCTCATTTTTATTGCCATATTCACAACGTTTTTGCCCACTTCAAGTGATATACACTGGAATTTCGAACCGAACCCTTTGTTTTTAAACAGGGGTAGATTGTTCTAATTTCACGCGCCATTCTTTATGAACATCTCAGTTTTAGTTAATTTTCTTTAGTAATTCAACTCTCCAAGTTTTATTTTTTGTTCTCTCTGTTGTGGTCAAGTATTGAACTCATAACTCCCTAATGACATGTGTCCCAACGGATAAAAGCGTTGGTTGAATAATCCAAAAAAATGACCTAACCTAAAGCGTTCTGAATCCAATACGTTTTGATCTGATTCGGCGTTGGTAGTGGTTTCTCATTTTGTCTTCAGTTTCCTTTGATATGCGAAACCCATTTTTCATCACCTATAACAATACGATGTAAAAATGGAAGGCTGAAAATACTGCTTAATGAATCACGTAGATAGTTGAAAATTATGTTCAGTTCTCATGCGAAACATCATGAGTAATCCAATTTCTATATTTGCAGGTTTTCCTAGTTAAACTTTGGAATGCCTTATAAAAGACACATAAACGAGGTTATTAATTAATTCAAGACGTGGTTTCCTCCCACACAACCGTCGTTCTGCTTTGGTTGGTTGCCTCAAAATTTTATGATATGACCTTATTACTTTCCTAACACATATATGTCAAATAAAATCTAATAATTCGTAATTAAATTACGTCATTCTAAAATCTGTAAGAGTGAAAAACGTATTAAATCTAATTCTATAATTTCTGAAATGTTTCAGTTTTAAATATAATTAATTCAAATTTAAATATTTTATTTGAAAATCTGTTCTGATTAACCCTTTGAACCTTGAATAGCGCTTTACTGGTGGTAGAGAAATTTGACGTAATGCCCAGCCACCGGTTGAATGGTGGGTAAACACTTGTATTAGGTTGGTGCAAAAATAATGTCGGTTTTTGTCGTACTTTTTAACGTCATTAACGACATTATTTTTGCACCAACCTAATAACTACTTTTATATCTACCATAAAACATTACATACTAATTATTTGCCAATTTTCACTCAGGACCCAAGGTAGAATGGTTAAAATTTGCTCAGGAACGTAGGACTCAAAGTGTTAAAATCATTTCAAAGATCATTATTAAAATAAAACCTTTTTTTTTTTTTTTTGCGAATCTTTGGAGGTACCAAAATATTATAAATTTATGATTAACTTTTTTAGCATTGACCACCGCTTTACCGGTGGTAGAGTAAAATAACCAGCCACTTATGGAGCAGTGGTAGAAAAAAATGACTTAATTTTCAGCCACCGGTTGAACGGTGGGTAAACACTTGCGTCGTGATTTGCTATTGGTTGTCTTATTTTGAAGAGCCAATCAGAAAAGCCGTAATATTCTGACGTCATCGAACGCTATGCCAACATGTCCGTTGTGTTTTCTGCATGTATTTTGGATAAAAAAAAAGTTCGTTTTTACTATGACACGTGCAAAGTCTCAACCTAGACCGTCAGGAAAGCAATCAGGGACTATTTTTATATCTACCGTTATACATTACATACCAATTATTTGCAAATTTTGACTTGGGAGCTCAGACAGAAGGATTAAAATTGTTCAGGAACGTAGGTCTTAAAAGGTTAAAATAGGTCTCTTCACTTTTTCGCGGGAAAACATAGTTTAATGAAAAAGGCCACAAACTTAACGAAAATAAATTTTTATCGTCAAAATGTTTATGTTATTATTAAGAGGAAAGAGCAAAGTATTTTTTAATTATTTTTTGAAATTTTCTAATCCTTTCTAAGACGTTCACAATTTTGGTTAAATCTTCTTTTGTTTATGTCATCGCGGTGGCAGAAAATAACATTGCTTTTTTGTGCTTTTTTTCGTTGAAAACATATTGATTTAGAAATTCTTGTAAAAATCAAGAAATTATCCGATTTTAATGAAATTTTCTAGACTTATTCACAATGAATGAAATTATTTTTGAAATGTTTTTTTTAAAATATGGTAACCCCCAACTTAATTTCATGAAATTTTGCACAAAACCTTTCTATTTCCTGAAATTTTTTTGTTGTTGTTTCGAGATTGTAATTGGGGGATATAGACCACTCCCTTCACATATCTCCATAAAAAGAAATTACACGGGGACAGGTCCGGTGATAGCGGCGGTCATTTCATCAGAAAACCCTCTTCATCTTCACCACACCCGATCCATTTCTCTTGCAGATTTTCATTGAGACAACAAAATTAGATCATTAAATAAAAAATCTTGATCTGATCCGATACATTCTGTGAAAATATGAGGTTATTCCAACAAGAATTGCTGCCGAAATTATTGGCCTGGTGGACACGCTGTATATATATATATATATATATATATATATATATATATATGTATATATATATATATATATATATATATATATATATATATACATATATATATATATATATATACATATATATATATATATATATATATATATATATATATATATATATATATATGTATATATATATATATATATATATATATATATATATATATATATATATATATATATATAGATAGATAGATATGGTATGTCCCGGAAAAAGGGATATATTTGTTCGAAGTAGCAAAGTGGTTTTGGACTACTCTAACCGAGTAAGACAATCTAGCAGGTAACCTTAATGGACTGGTCCTCGTCGTAGTGGTAGGGAATAGGCGTAGGTAATAGGCGTCGTTCATGTACCTCCACATCAGTCTGTATTAATGGCTGACACCAGCCAATCATATTACTGTGAGGGGGAACCCAAATGTATGCATATTCGTTACATCAATATATTACAGCAAAAACAACAAAAATTACCTTAACACAGATATAGTCAATTTCAAACAATTCTTCACACGGCTATCGTCAGCTTCTAATTTCTTGTCTCGAAGCAAGACAAGAGACAAACACTTAGAGGCTGACAATAGCTTTAACTATATTGAGATACTTTTTGTTTTTTGGCTATACAAAATGCATATACTCTGTTAAAATAAAAATATCGAGCTCTCTTTATATATATATATATATATATATATATATATATATATATAGAGAGAGAGAGATAGAGGCGACAGGCTGTTTCATGCTATACGCAATCGTTGGGCCATCAGACGATTGCGTCTAGCATAAAACAGCCTGTCGCCTCTAAGTATTGACTTCAATGTTCACTTTTATATTTACACACGCTCTATCTCTGATATTGATTATTTTATCCCATAAATATAGCACACCTTCAGACTATATTTCTTCTCACACACACACACACACACACACATATATATATATATATATATATATATATATATATATATATATATATATATATATATATATATATGTATATATGAGTCTTCGTCGGCAGCATAACACAGCGCTTAGTTTAAATATATTCAATACTAATTTAAGACTAATTAACTCCCAAATCTATTCCGTGTAAAATCTATTCAATGATAATTTAAATCGGTTGTCTCAAATCTATGCGAACTAATACAATTAAAACTAATGCAATGCAATATTTATCATTTATCAATTTATAAAGAAATAAATTTGAAATTTTTTATCTATAAATTTATCAACAATTACTAATTTCTACAATTATGTGAACAAAGTGTAAGGAAATCCTTATTGTTTACCTTTTTTTTTATAAAGTTTGAATCAATTCGCCGATGATTTGCCAACCATTCCAATAAAAATTGCCAAAGTGTGAAGATAATTAAAAAACCGGTGTCATGGGAAAAACCATCCTCTTGACACTCTGTCTTATTGTATGCACCTAAGATCATGTTTGTCGAAAGGTCTTTAGAAGCATCCGGAAACTCAATCCTAAAAAGAAAGATTGGCCTCTCGAAATTTATAATGTAGTTTTTGCGTAGACACGATCAAATGCCACGCCCAAAAGGGACGAGAGAGAGGGTGAGAGAGAGAGAGAGAGAGAGAGGATGCCAATAGAATTTAACTTTTGTTTCAGTTTATTCTTGTACCCCAACAGTGATTTTCTCACTCTCCAAGAACTGCCATGTAGTTGGTTGTGATTAAGGATTTTCAGTGTCCTTTCATCATTCGTGAGTACAACGTGATCAACCCAGCATTAGAGAAGGTCTAAATATCACGAAGATCAGCAAGAAATTTATATCAGATATTTTGCCTGTAGAATTACAGACAAAAATACGAAGGCATCGCTTAAAGCAAGCATCAAGTTGGGGATTGTGGTCCCTATGGGCAGACCAGGATTTGGAATTTCCTGATATTCCGCATCATATTTTTATTACTGCAAAAGTCTCCAAAAGATTAGATAGGTCTCCATTTCGCGCTTTGCCATGAGATTAGTATCAGAGGATTTTCCCTTTCGGATTACAGACACAGTTACGAAAGCATCACTTAAGGGAGGCAACAAGTTGGTGCTTGTGGTTTCGTTAGGGAGTCCAAGATTTGGAAAATATTATAGGTTAGTGACTTGGACTAGTGACAGATATCATCCGCTGGCTAGTCACACGGGTCCCAGGACGTCCTACAATTTTTATTGCTGCAAAGTTCCCCAGAAGATTAAATTTCGACATTAAATGATGCATGAGGGTTTAATATGCCGTCAAACAAACAAATAACAATAAATCATACAGCGTGCTTTATTATTGAGATATTGCGCTAAGCTATGTTAAACTGTACAACTGTGTGTAATTAAAGCCTTTACCCAAAGCTATAATGAATTCGATACTTACTCGGCTGTCTTTCGAGTACGGCCATATATGCATAGTTTGCTCAAAACAATTGATAAGGCTTGTCTTTTCGTCGGGGAATAAGTTGAAATGGTGCTTGTAGATTGTGGACTCCCAGACAGCTGCCAGACTCTGCGAGAATTGTCCGAAATATTTTTGAGTTAAGGGAAGTCTTGTTATCACCATACCTTAATTAAATTTCCATTGGCTCCGTAAATGTTCGACACCAACATAATAATCTAATTTTAAATAATAAAAAATTATTATTCAAATTATTCCAAAAAATATTATTTAAAAATATTGCCTAATGAAATTTCATGAAAAATTCTAATTATATAAAAATGAAGTCAGCCATATGTGATAATTAATAAAAGATCGCCGGGATTGATTTCGAAAGACAAATTAACATTGAACAAAATATTTCTTATGTAAGCGTAGATATCTTAAGCAGGAACTTATATGATATATTGCTTATATAAATGCAAATATCGCTTGAAAAGTTTACTGAATTGATTAACAGAGTTTTTATTGTGAAAATTGCTTTCCATAATTAAATGAGAAAGACTAGCAGAGTGAGATAGATAGATAGCTTAGGAGAGTGAGAAAGATAAATAGATTAGGAGAGTGAGAAAGATGAATAGATTAGGAGAGTGAAAAAGATAAATAGATTAGGAGAGTGAGAACGATAGATAGATTAGCAGATTGAGATAGATTATCAGAGGGAGATAGGTAGATAGATAGATAGATAGATAGATTAGCAGAGTGAGAAAGATATATACATTAGCAGATAGATAGATAGATAGATAGATAGATAGATAGATAGATAGATAGATAGATAGATAGATAGATCATATAATAATAATAATTCGGCCACAATATATTGTTGCATTTCTCAGTCCAGACCGGTCATGTGATGGAAGCCCGAAAACACGACAATAATAAAATGATAAATAGATAATGAGCGTCAAGTGTTAAATCATTGATTTTGCAGTTCTGTACAATGGATTCTAAAGAACATGAAAAGATCGAAAAATATCAGAGCTTGGGAGCTGAAAAAGCTACGGAATAAGACTTGAAATATTAGGTTGGTTCAAAAATAATGACGTAATAATGTCGTTTTTTGACGTTAAAAATACGTCAAAAAACGACATTGTTACGTCATTATTTTTGCACCAACCTAATAATTACTGTATTAATGTGTTTGCTTGCGACACCGTCTCGGAAATTGAATGATCGCTGAAGGAGAATTGGATTTGAGACCAAGATTGCAGACAGCTACTATCCTATACTCTGCGAGGATTGTCCGAAACGATTTTGATTTACGAGGAGTCTTATTATCACCATACCTTAATTAAATTTTCATTGGCTCCTTCTTAGTTCGACACCAACATAATAAACTAATTGTAAATAATAAAAAAATATTATTTAAGTTATTCCAAAAACTATTATTTAAAAATATTGCCTAATCAAATTTTATGAAAAATTCTAATTATTAGGTTGGTGTAAAAATAATGACGTAATAATGTCGTTTTTTGACGTATTTTTTAACGTCAAAAAACGACATTATTACGTCATTCTGTCAGCCATATACGATAATTAATAAGAGATCGCCGAAGACATTATCTTTGGGATTGATTTCGAAAGACAAATTAATGTTGATCAAGATATTTCTTATGTAAGTGTAGATATTTTGAGCAGGAACTCAGGTCGGCTAGGTTTTATTATCTCTCAGTCGCGTCTCTGTCTTCGGGCAGCTGCGGCTCCGTCAGGAGACAGAGACACAACTGGGTAACATATCATTGTGAGGCACCCAGCCCTGGGGAACAGCCGTACGAGACTCCACCCTTTCATAGCTCTAGAGAGAGGGATATGTGCTCGTACCGAAGCCAACTTAAACGACGGTTGTGGGGTTCGGGGAAATTTTGTTGTTGTCCTGACTGTACGCGCTCGTGTTCCTCACATTAAACTTGACCTTGTGTCACATCCCGCCTCAGTTGGGGTTGGGTAAATACCCATACAATATGTTGAATATATAATTACAAATATATTGAAATGATTACTGATTTGGTTATTAGGGCTTTTATCGTGAAAATTTTCTTGCATATTTAAATATGAGATAGATAGATTAAAAGAGTGAGATAGATAGATAGATAGATAGATAGATAGATAGATTTAAACAGACTGAGATAGGTAGATAGATAGATAGACATAAATAGACTGAGATAGATAAATAGATAGATAGATAGATAGATAGATAGATAGATAGATAGATATAAATAGACTGAGATAGATAGATAGATAGATAGATAGATAGATAGATAGATATAAATAGACTGAGATAGATAGATAGATAGATAGATATATATAAACAGACTGTGATAGATAGATAGATATAAATAGACTGAGATAGATAGATAGATAGATAGATAGATAGATAGATAGATATAAATAGACTGAGATAGATAGATAGATAGATATATATAAACAGACTGTGATAGATAGATATAAATAGACTGAGATAGATAGATAGATAGATAGATAGATAGATAGATAGATAGATATAAATAGACTGAGATAGATAGATAGATAGATAGATAGATATAAATAGACTGAGATAGATAGATAGATAGATAGATAGATAGATAGATAGATAGATATAAACAGACTGTGGTAGATAGATAGATAGATAGATAGATAGATAGATATAAATAGACTGAGATAGATAGACAGATAGATAGATAGTGTTATAGTCCAAGTTCCTTGTATCACGGTGATGGTCCAAGATTAGAACCAATGAAAGTCTTATCTTGTCTTATCAAGTGATTGTGCTGAACCTTTTTTTTTAACCACAACACCATCACTTGATAAAACACCAGAAGTTTTGAAACAAAATGGCTATTTTTGTAGTGATTTTATATAATATTTATGTTATAATTTTCGAATATATATATATATATATATATATATATATATATATATATATATATATATATGTATGGGCAACTATATGAAAATAACAAATAACAATTTTGTTCTTGTATATAAATACGAGTTAGAAAATAAAATCCTTTCATTTGCCTTGATAAATTCCTTAGAGGACGAAACGCGTTGGCTAAGATGTCTTTTCTTTTTGTCTTTATTCAACGGTACATAAATATATTATAAAAATTGTTACCTATATTAGTTACTTGCAATTTTTTATGAAAATATTAACCTACGTAACAAAACGTAACGTTGTAACTGATTTTCATTTCTTTTTTATTATTCACTCAATACAAGACCTAAGTGCCACATGTTACTAAATGGCTATGTTTTGAGGTCGTATAGGGAGGTGGCAAGGGTTGTATATTATGAGGATATAGGAAAGTTAAAAATGAAAAGGCTTGTGCTAGCAATTTCTTTTTTAGCACTTGTTGAACTCTCTTCGGTTTTCTTGCTTTCCAGTTAATTTTGATCTTCAAAAATTTAAAAACAATATCAATCATCATTTCCTGTCTTCTTAATTTATGTTCTTTTATCGTTCTCTCTCCTTAATACCGTTCTTTCTCCATACTCAGTAAAACCTTACGTCTTAGCGGCTTTATTGCCTTGCTTAGGGGTTAAATGATTAAAAAAAAAGTTCGTCGGAACACTTTCCATGGAAATAGCGATGAAGCAGGGAGAAAAATAATTCATCACCTACGTAGACGCTTTTGAACTCTATAGAGATGAGAAATTCGACGTATACACGAGATATATCGTGATATATAGAGTCGAACTCATTAGCTGTTTACTTGATTTTGTTTAGCGGTATTTAAACTTCTACGGGTTATTTAATGCCAAAATCTAAATATTTTGAGCAAAATTATATCGTTTCAGTTGAATATATTTTGACGCAATATTATGCCTTTAACTACAGATAAAATTTATTATAGGTAATTTTGCTATAAATAAGTATTGTTGGAATTTTTTTTATATAACTAGACTACGCTTGACCCGTTGAGTCAAAGACGGTTCAAGTTAAAGTTGATTTCTACATTCCATTGAAATGAAAGTTAATTTTATTATGATTCAGTTAAATATTTCAATTCGTTCGTCTCTGGTTCATATTTACCGTTTTGCTGATTACATCATTTAATAAGAATAGAACTTCCGGGAGAAATTTGAACTTTAAATCAGTTAAAAATATTTTTTTCGTATGACAAAAAATATTTTAAAAACATATTTACTTGAAAATGTTTTTTTTAAATATGCTAAAAAGTATTTTTGAATATTTAAATTTTTGTTTGTTTAAAGAATGCTAAAATATAAATAATTAATAAAAAACAATTGGACGAAACAGCAAAGCAGGATCTATTTGTGTTTGTTTTTAACTTAGGAATATTTTAATTAAAAATATTCTGTTTGAAGAAAGTTAAAATAAAAATGCTGTATAAACAACTCGTATTTTTAAATCTTACTCACTATTTCTTGAATCAGATTAACTTAAAAAATATTTTTTAAATATTTAAATTATTGTTTGTTTAAAGAAAGCAGATATATAAATAACTACTCTAGAACAACTGAACGAAACGCCAAAGCAGCATCTCTTTGTGATTGTCTTTAACTTATATATTTTAATTAAAAAAATTGTCTGTGTAAGAAAGGTTGAAATAAAACCTGCTTACTGTATAAACAATTTCTATTTTGAAATCTGATTCACTTAAATCAGAGAAACTTAAATCATTATTCACTAGACGGACTCGTCAAACAGGGAAGCAAGCAATCACAGACATTTAGAATTAAATAGATTAGGTATTGCTGGTATTTTTACTATAAAAATGCTTTTTTTTTTTTGCTTTCACAGTGTTTTGTTTTTATTTGGGGGTTCACAGTTTGTCAATAGTTGGGATCCTAACAGGTGGACCTGGGAACAACAAGAGGTGATTCCATGCTCCAGTCTTCTAATCAGCTGCCGGATATAATTTATCGTCATACCCAAGAATCGGACTAATATCCTCATCTGTTTTTGGTATTATCAATAAAGGCGGTTTTCTTGATGCACCCCCCAGTCGCAGGTTTACAATAATAGAGCATTTCTTTCATTCTTATGCTCAGCATTCTAGAACGGGGTAAGAAAGTAAAGCCCAGAATTTGGTTATCAGGCCAAGAACTTTTCGGCACTCGTCGCAATCCTCAAATGCAATTCAAAATACAACACGAAGGAGAATCGTAAACGAAGTGAAAGCGAGCACAAAAATCGAAGTATTGATCACAGTGACGTTATTGATAGTGTGTGATAGTTCTATATTGACTCGAACCCCCTTTGTTTGATATATGCACATAAGGTGTGCTCGTTGACCTTTGCTATAAATTGAGTGCCCCCCCCCCATTTTTTTTTATTGCTCTCTCTTTGCCAGCAGTTGCAACTAAACGGCGTTGGACTACCGCCCGGAGAACTTAGACTACAATCGATCTGAGCAGACAACGTGTCTCCAGTTTAGAAAATTCATCTACAGATACGAAAAAGCAAATATTAAAACACACATACACACGAGAGAGAGAGAGAGAGAGAGAGAGAGAGAGAAAGAGAGAAAAGGAAGAGAGAGAATCGACATTGTAACTTTGATGTAATCTTTATTGAAAGCCATTTAAAAGAACAAATTTTGACAAGAGAAGTTTGTTTTTTTTTTATCATGATTCTGAAAGTTCATTCGGACACCGGCAACTTTTATATCGAAACTCGTGTCGTCTTTTCACCCGACATTTTAAAAAAGTCTGATTCCTTTTGGAAATAGAAGCAATTTATCGGAACAAAGGTTTATAGTGTTTTTAAGTGAATTTCAAACAGATAATTTAGATCAGTGTCTCTCCATTTTTTTTTTGTACCGAAATCACCCTTTTCAACATATGCCAGAATGACATCCCCGCATTCCAAGATTATCCGTTACATTCCAAGTAATATGAAAATATTATTAAAAACTTTTCATTTTTTCCATATTAGGACATACACATTGGCATGAATTATTTACAAATTTAATAGCAATCGAAAATGTTGATGGATTTTAAAACTTGAATCTATGTACAGTAATTTCTTTCAAATCATAAATAATTATTAAATAAAGAAACTGAAGAATATTTCAATAAACGGATTCCGAACTGAGAGAAAATTATGGAGAATCATTACCGCCAACACTGATGGGTTACAAGACATAGAATAAATAATAATAATAATTATAATAAGAACAACAACGACAACAACAACGGAGATAGGACTTGTAATAATTTTATGGGACTACACAATACACAGAAGACAGAACAATCAAAGCTAATCGCTCACACATTGTTATTAGAGACCGCAAACAAAATTTAAAAAAAAACAAAATTGCCTCTTTATTGATATGGCAGTCGCTGCAGACTGCAATGCATATTTGAAGATATTCAAAAAGCTATCAAAATACAAGGATCTTGAAATCGAAATCTCAAAAATGTGACACATTTGTCCCTGTTGTAGTTGGAGTCCTCGGATTGATTGGAAAAGATTCCAATAGGCTCATTGAAGGGATTCCTGGAAGTCCATGCCTTAAAGAAATACAAAATTGAATGTTCTCATGTATACAGCCTACACGTTGCGAAAGGATTTATCTATGAAAAATACGTGTTTTTTTTTTTTGTTTGTTTGTTTTTTTCTGAGTGAAAAAATTAATGACGCCATTTCTGATCTTAGGTTTCTGGTCGGTACCCGGAAAGAAATGGGTACATACCAGAAATCAAAGGCATTAATAATAATAGTAATAATAATAATAATAATAATAATAATAATAATAATAATAATCGTGTTCGACTCTGGTATGCTAGTGGGTTGGAGTCTGTTTTTGCCCAGTGCACTCTTTTTACCATCAGTCAGAATATCATCCCCGACTTTGCAAACTGTCCGACTCGAAAAGGGGCATTCCAAATAATATGTATGTATAATTGAAAGTCTTTCTTCTTTTCCATATTAGTTCATACTGTACACATTTGCACGGATTATTTTCATAGGCTTACAAATTTAATAGCAAAAGAAAATGTTGATGGTTCTTAAATACTGAATACATCTACAGTAATTTGTTTTAATTTTTAAATAAATAAACTGAAGTAGACTTGACTAAACAAAATTTCAATAGAATGCCAGGGTACTGGACTTCAAAAAATAAAAACTTCAATGATAGGTCTGCGTATTTAAATCGATTTTATTCTGAGGAAAATTACAGTCAATGAAAAACTTGTGAAAAAATAACAGATCCCCCCCAACTCCTGAAACATAGAAATACTCCAAGGCGGTGGAACCCAGGGTTGAGAAGCCCCGTTGTATACCGATGATCAATAATCTTGTTTCGCAACCCATTGATAATTGTCCTAAACTTTGTCGCCATATTATTACAACGTTTCGGCCCTTCAGTATCTGTCTATATTTCTGAGATGAGGTATTATGTCCACTATTTACATTATTTGGACTATTGGCCTCATCTTTGTCGCTATATTTATTACAACGTTTCGGCCATTCAGTATCTGTCTATATTTCTGAGATGAGGTATTATGTGCACTATTTACATTATTCGGACTATTGTCCTCATCTTTGTCGCCATATTTATTACAACGTTTTGGTCCTTCAGTATCTGTCTATATTTCTAAGATGAGGCATTATGTACACTATTGTCTACATCTTTCTCACCTTATTTATTACAACAATTCAGACGTTGTACACTACGAATTCTTCAGCTGGTTGAAATGAATCCTTTATTTCGCTCACTGGGGTAGAATGTTCTAGTTCCGCGTGCCATGTGCAATGGATGTCGTTTATCAGTTATCTCTTTTTAATTCCCTTCTCCAAGTTCTCACACTCTTTGGGTTCTGTCACTGAATCTAATAAAAAAAATAAAAAATAATAAACTTAATGTCTTCAGCAACCATTTTTAACAATTGCTCATATTGCAATCTTTGCTGTTATCAAACATGTTTTTACCAGAGCTCATATTGCAATTTTTGTTGTTATTATCTCTTTTCACTGGCACTCCTTATTACCGGTTCCCATATTGTATTCATTTCTATGCTCGGTCGGCTCAGAAGATGTTTGTGGCTTAGCATATGTGCTGATTCTTTAAGTTTACGTATTTTCCAATAGTGTTCTTTCTCTATGATCTCAACCTGATCCCACAGAGGGCGGTGAGCTCCCTTTTCTCTCCATATGTGGTCAGCCACGCCTCATTTTTCCACTTCCCCTCGTGTTACAGCTTGTTAGTGTTCTTGAAGCCTTACCTTAAGGGGGCGACGTGTCGTCCAGCTTTTGAAGGTTGTCCTGATGTTATATGGACCGCAGATTCTTTGTATTTTCTCTGATAACTCCTTCACATAAAGCAAGCACACTGTTTTCTGAATGTGGTTGTCCTCGTCTTGTACCCACCTATCCCAGTTTTGGGGGGCTGCTGCCATGTACCCAGGGTAGTTGTTACGTTGTAGGGTACTACTTATGATGACCAATTCTTTATCTGATATCTTTGGGTCGCCAATTATGACTTTTGCTCGGTGTTGTAAGCAGCGGACGAGCCCTTTCTTTACGCTGTATGGATGGTGGGAGTTGAAATTGAGGTACTTTCCGGTGAATGTCAGTTTACGGTATACGGATGTCTTGAACCCATGCTCTGTTCGAGATATTAGAACATCCAGGAATGGGAGTGTGTTGTTACTCTCTTTCTCTATTGTGAACTTTATCGAAGGTCTTACTGAGTTCACATGGTCCAATAGAACCTGAACATCTTCCTGGTGTGGCCAGAGTATGAAAGTGTCTTCTACGTACCTTAACAACAGAGTTGGTATTAGAGATATAGATTCTAATGCCATTTCCTCAAAGTATTCCATGTATACATTCGCCATTGCTAGGCCCTTACCCTGTAGATATATGTGTGATCCCATTCCGAAGTGTGTTGTTTTTGTACAGAAAGTCAACATCTTCATCCGATTATCTATTGGATACTGGCCCTTCTTCTAGGGATGAGGCCAATCTGTCTCTGACTACTGAGAATGGCTCCTCCGTGGGTACCTTGGTGAACAAACTAACCACGTCCAAGGTCACCAACTGGTTGGATAGGATGGGAGGGCGGAGTTTCGGACATATGAAGTAGACTTTTCGATCAATGGATCAATTATATCTACAAGGAAACGATTCAGAATTGGCACACAGAGCCTTGCAACTAACAATCGGCCTGAGCGGAATACCGTCTTTGGCAGTTGTATGATCCGACCTTCTTTAGGTGATCGGATCTCTGAGATGAGGTCTTATGATTAAATGCATCATTTACATTATTCGGATTGTTACTCTCATCTTCACTGCCATATTCACAAGGTTTCGGCTGTTGTACGCTCCGGCCTTCTTCAGGAAGGTGTAATTTCGAACAGAACCCTTTATTTCGTCCCGCGGGGTAGAATGTTCTAGTTTGACGTGCCAGGCCGCTTCCGTATAATGTAAATAATGCAAGTAATCATAAAGCCTCATCTCAGATTCTTTTTATCCTTGCCTTGTTTTTATTTTTTTTTTAACTATTTATTCTATAATTATATATTTAGTTATTTTTTAAAACTATTTGATATCATAAAATATTTAAAGACACCAAATCAGGTCTTTTAAATTATTTTAAGGAGATTTATTAAGCAAAAGAAAGTGCTTCTATAAGAATACCTGGAGATAAGTAATAAATACTTACTGTATTCGTAGTTAATTGATTACCTTCAGGCATCTTCAATAATTATTTTTAAACTTATATTACCAATAAATAGGTAACTTAGAAGTGGTGAATTATTTCATTTTTGATCTACCGTACAAAAATATGTGTGGTCCTTGGGCCTTGTACAGGGTGAAGCTTATTGTAAAAAAAAAAAAAAAAAAAAATGATAAAAAAATATTTGTCAATACTCCCCTTATTGAAAGTGAAGGTGGCTGATCCTAAAACATATTACCACAAATTTTTCTAATATATTGTATTCAGTATGCAATTTTCTTGAATAATTGCTGAAAAATTTCCCTGACTTTTGGCAAATTACTAAAAACTGCAGTTTGTTGTTTTTTGGGGTTTTTTTTGCCTTTGCTTTATTGAAAAGTAATTTTTTACTCAGCTTAAGACACTTCTTATTTGAAACATCAAGATTGAAAATACACTCAGCACAATAGATGATAAAATACAAAGTAGGTAGCTGTTGATAATAATTGCTTACAAAAGGAATTTAACATATCGGCAGGGGTTGTTCTTTGAGAATAAGCATAATTGAAGAATTTTGTCTAAAAACCAGGAATTTCCCCGAAATTCATTTTAAAAAAATGAATAAAAGCAATACATAAGATATTTTTTGACAACATTATTATTAAAACAAAGACCTAACTATTGTACGTACGTCTTTGTTTTTTTCGCTTGTATAATAGGACGAAAATTCCACTACTGTAAGTTTTTTGTCTCATATCCGCCTTTTTGTTGACACGTGTTTAAAATTAGTTTGTTTCTATTTTGAATTTCATGTTTTTTTTTCTCTTTTCATTCTTAATAAAAGACAATATATTTTTATTTCCATAGTTTATTAATATATAGAAATATAATAAAGTCATCTCAAAGAAAAAAAAAACAAACTATAATTAAATGAAAAAAAGTTGGGGGTCGTATTATACACAAATACATATTTTCAGAAATGTTTGAATTTCTTATTTGAAACAGCAAGAATGCAAATACACCGAATTAGCACAATAGATAATCAAATACCAATTATGCAGGTGCTAATGTGTTGTTGTTTTTTTTACAAAAGATATTTAATGTTAACAATATTTACACTAAGTTCTTCGGACTATTGTCCTCGTCTTTGTCGCCCTATTGCATGTGGAACTAGAACAGTCTACTCCAGTGAGCGAAATAAAGGGTTAAGTTCGACATTCCAACCACCTGAAGAAGGCCGGAGCGTACAACGGCCGAAACATTGTAATAAATATGGCGACAACGATGAGGACAATAGTCCGAATAATGTTAATAGTGTACATAATCTCAGAAATAGACAGATAGTGACAATGTTTCTTTCTCTCTCATTCTTAATGAAAAACAATATATTTTTTATTTCTATATTTTATTATTATATAGAAATATAATAAAGTCATATAAAATAGAAAAGTAGGATAGATTAATTAACACCTTAAAATGGATTAACAGGTATATCTAGTTATAGCACCTTTCTCTGAAAATTCAAAAATAAGTTTTGAAATGTAATTTACGAGGAAGAACACCCAGTGGCTGTTCCTTTTTATTCTTTAATATCGTTAGAAATTAAATATTTTCGAGACATATGTATATGTATATGTAAGACATTGATATATTAATGGATAATATGTCGCATATTTTCAAGAAGAATTTAGACAGGGATGGCTGAAATTCTTTTTTATGTGTCGTGTCACTTCAAAAACGTAGGCGATCATGGCTCTCCACAACTTCTTGTATCTTGTAGCTCTTATTAAATTTTGTCTTTTTGTTATTTCTCCTAAACCCTGTTCCGCCATCCATTTACACAAGCTCACTAAGTAGATACTCGTTGTTTTTCTCTGTACCTCTTGCCCTCTATCTGTCCTGTGAGTATTAGATTTTCTAAGTCCTCCTTCCTCATTATATGCCCCAGAAACTTCAACTGCCTCTTCCTGGTGCTAAATATTATTATTACACTTTTTCAAAAACTTTGTCGTTACTCAAATGTTCGGACTGCGGTGTCCCCAGCATCCTTCTGTAGAACCACGTTTCTGTTGCTTTAAGTCTTCTCTTCATCTTTGAGAAGATTGTCTAACATTCACTGCCATATAGAAGGATTGTCACATAACAGGTTAGTATTGTTTTCCTTAGTTCTAGGGATGTTTTCTGTTTCTTAATACTCTGCTTAGATTTTGGAAGGCGTCTTTGTCTATCCGAATCAGATTTCAGGGACACACTTTCCGCCCTCTGTTAAAATAATTCCCAGATATTTAAATTTCGGCACTCGTTTGATCTTGGTATCACCATTTTGCAATTCGAACATTGGGCTCATCCTTCTGCTAACAATCATGGATTCTGTCTTCTGACGTTTACGGGTTACTATTATATTCAAGTCGAATTATACACAAGAAAATACGGTTAACTAAATTCTAGACTAATCATACCACACCTCAGATTTGTCCACACTTTCTATCCGCTTATTAAATTTTGAAATAAGCCTACATTTTATGAATCAATGACAGAACCAGAGGACAAAAACCCGGTGAAGAAAACCCCAGCTTCTTATCCCAAAATGCTGGAAAAATTGCAGTCTCATATATAAAAAGAAACAAATTTAACATTGAAAATTTAATTTAATGTCAAATTGAAACAATGCTAATCATATCCAATATATACAATCGCTTCAACCTCTAAAAAAAATGAACTAACAAGGCTACGATCACATATTCTATATATATATATATATTAGGTTGGTGCAAAAATAATGACGTAATAATGTCGTTTTTTGACGTTAAAAATATGTCAAAAAACGACATTATTACGTCATTATTTTTGCACCAACCTAATAAATGCATAATTCCGGAGTCTTAATATCAAATGACTCTAACTTCATGTAAAGAAAGACTTAAGGATGTTTTTAAAGTTTTCGCCAAAAACATAAACAAACTACGGAAATCTTATACAAATTAATATCGGGTTGGTGCATAATTATCAGGAGTTTTTGTAGGCGAGTTATTTGTTATTAGGCTGGTGCAAAAATAATGTCGTTTCATCACATATGTTACGACATTATTTTTGCACCAACCTAATAATAAAAAATTCTGTTTTGTTTACTTTTTTTAATAAAAAATATTATTTTATTTTCATTATTTACATTATTCGGACTATTGTCCTCATCTTTGTCGCAATATTTATCACAACATTTCGGCCGTGGTACGCTCCGGCCTACTTCAGGGTGTTTTATTTTCAGGTTATAAAAATGCATATTGATAATCATACGCTCCGGAATAATGATTTAAAAATGTAATTGTTGAATTGTTATGTTTAAAAAACACCTGATTATGCACCAACCCAATATAAGGTAGAAAAAAGCAAATGCTGGTAAGATAGCGAGGATTACAAAGCACTACCAGGGGTCCCAAAACAGGCTTGATGGGTGCGAGGGTCGCAAAGCACTGCCAGGGGTCTCCAAACAGGCTTGGCGGATGCGAGGGTCGCAAAGCACTGCCAGGAGTCTCCAAACAGGCTTGACGGGTGCAAGGGTCGCAAAGCACTGCCAGGGGTCTCCAAACAGGCTTGACGGGTGCAAGGGTCGCAAAGCACTGCCAGGAGTCTCCAAACAGGCTTGACGGGTGCAAGGGTCGCAAAGCACTACCAGGGGTCTCCAAACAGGCTTGACGGGTGCGAGTTTCGTTAGTAGAACACACCGAGCCTGTCTACTAGAAAGAGTAATTTCTGTCCAATACTTCACAAGATTATCGGTCCACTAGGTTTTCAACAGAAATTCAAAGCAAACAGACCCAGACTCTAAAAAACGTTTTCTAACAAATCTACGGTCACATAATCAATATATTTCATAGTTGGCAACACTTAGTAGCCTTTAAGAACGAACCTTATGTGAAGAAAGCCTTAAAAATGGTGTTTTGTAAAGTTTGGACCAAAACGTAAACAAACTACGGAGATTGTATATGAATTATTATGCCGAATTAAGAGCTTAAACTTTTTATTTGCGAAATAACATTCTTGCACTTATAAACTATAGAAATTAAAAAAAAAATATTGTCTTTCTTTAAGAATGAGAGAGAAAGAAACATTGCCAATATCTGTATTTGATGTTGTTATTATTGCCTCAATTTGACATTAACATTTGAATAAAAAGTTCCTTGAACTTGCAAAGTTAAATTCTTGCTTTTTATATGAGACTTTTATTTATGTGACCAAGATTTTGTCCATATGAGTTTGGGATTTTGTTCTCTGGGTTTTGATCTCTGAATGTTTTTCGTACTGGGATTTTAACCTGTCACAACATTTTACATATATCCTTTTTTTTTTAAGCTTTTCATCCCAAGCAAGGCAGCAATCCATTACAGAGAGTTGGAGCGAGAGCAAATAGAAGTGATAAAGGAAAGGATGAAGAGAAGAAGAGGGGATAAATCAAGGCATCTGGAGACGTCGATTGACATTACATTTGAATAGTTGGAGATTATAGCTATCAGGGAAACAGGAAAAGGGGAGCGAGTTCCACAAGCGAGAAGTGAGAGACATGAAGCTATTGGAGTAGAAGAGACGGCTACATTTAAGTTTTGACAGTGAAATTGTGAGAGCGAGATGCTAGCCTAGTTGAACGCTTAAATTCATGAAGTTTGGGAACCAGCGAAAGCAGCTCATCGGAGCAGTTACCATGAAAGTATTTGTATAAAAGACAGAGAGAGGCTGCAGCTTATTTTTCTTAGTCAAATCAAAAACTGTACCCCCCAGCCAGCCCATAGAAACAACAGCATGTTTCAGGTTAAACGAAGGCCGCAAAATAAATCACCCGAGGAATATTGTATGAATGATTAATGTGTAGTATCTGTTTGCTTTGTAAATCAGCGTTTGAAATCTTTAAATAGATTAGTTGTATCACTTCCCCCTGATTATAATCACAGGCGGCAAGAGATTTGAAAGAATCGATCTCTTTCATAGCGTAAAGACGCATTCTTTTCGCTCCTGCAAAATGCGAATACCTCAACTACAGACACTTAAACTTGTTTTGAACTTTTCAGATTTCATTTCCCATTTTTCCTCTTGTAAAATAACCTGTCAATGTATTTGTTAATATTTACTTGTTCAAATGCTATATCTTATTTTTCCTTTGGACATGAGTCGACCAAAAAATGTTAGTGGGTCAAATGTACCAGTAGTTTATAAAATCTCATCAAAAGTGATTATATCCGTTACAGACATCAGTATTAAGTAGCAACGCACTTTGGGAAAAATGTAATTTCATGAACATAAACGAGTTTTATTGAATTTATTTGAATAAAATAGATATCAAATACAATTCTCCTTTGTTAACCACGAAATATGAAAGTTAAAGCTTAAGGGGTCTTAAGGACTTTATAGAGAAACACATCGTCCAAGGAGAAAGAAAGTCAAAACAGGTAAAACGTGCATGAAACTCAGGTGACGGGTCATTTTATTCTGGCGTCATTACAGGTTTTATCTTGTCAACAATCTCTGCTGGGTAGCTCAGTGCTCGACTTGCCTTTGTCAGCTCGAACATGTCGAGATTTTGGGGGTGGGATCCTTTATATACTTTTTGATTTTTTTTTCGCAGTTTTTCTTGACGATTGTCCAAATAAATAAAAAAAATTCTATATTTTATGGTGCCCTTTTTGGAGTTTCACTTTCCTTCGGTTCAGGTTCAATTGAATACGACATTTTTTTTTTAACTCTCTTTCAGTTTTATTAATGCATATCTCTTTTGTTCCGCCGATGATGAGGCCTGGTACTTTATTTGGAAAGATTTCTATCAGGATTTTCGTCTGGATTTGGAATTCCTTTCTTTTGCCGTGTTATATTCTCTTAAATTGACAATACAGATCTATCTATCTATCTATCTATCTATCTATTTCGGTCTGTTCATATCTATCTATCTATCTATCTATTTCGGTCTGTTCATATCTATCTATCTATCTATCTATCTATCTCAGTCTGTTCATATCTATCTATCTATCTATCTCAGTCTGTTCATATCTATCTATCTATCTATCTATCTATCTATCTCAGTCTGTTTCTTTCTAGCTATTTATCTATCTCAGTCTGTTCATATCTATCTATCTGTGTATCTATCTATCTCAGTCTGTTCATATCTATCTATCTATCTATCTATCTATCTATCTATCTCATTCTGTTCATATGTCTATCTCAGTCTGTTCATATCTATTAGGTTGGTGCAAAAATAATGTCGTTTTCTCATATATGAGAGAAAACGACATTATTTTTGCACCAACCTAATATCTATCTATCTCTCTATATATATCAGTCTGTTCATATCTATTTATCTATCTATCTATCTCATTCTGTTCATATCTATCTATCTCAGTCTGTTTATATCTATCTGCTATCTATCTATCTATCTATCTATCTATCTATCTATCTATCTATCTATCTATCTCATTCTGTTCATATCTATCTATCTCAGTCTGTTTATATCTATCTATCTATCTATCTATCTATCTATCTATCCAGCGCCTAACATTGTTCCCCGAATATTTGATACGGCGCCCTCACTCAATTACATCTTTTTTGTTGTAATTTAAGTACAATAATGGCTTATGTGCAATAGAGTAGAAGCATTCAACTATAAAATAAGGAAATAAATACAAATTATGAAAAATACAAATTAGATCTGTCATAATAGACTTTTCCATCTTAAATATTCAACAATGGTTTGAGCAGTTTTTAACATCAGCTTGAAGTTTTTCTTGTCAAAAAGTTGAATATTTCTAACTCGTTCAACATTATAAATAAAAAATAATGAATTTTATGCCGTGTTTTTTTTTGTTTTTGTTTTTTTCCGACATTTAGTATGAGCAAAACAAATTCACGGATCTGGACAAAAGAAAATAAATAAAAGAAGCCAGAATGACGTCAAAATCCCCGAAAATTCTTCATCTTTAAGTCGTCAGTTGTACTTAAACTGAATTTAATTTGTAACTTGTATTAATATAGGTAGGAAAAAAAACAAAAACAAAAAAAAATTTTTGATAAGATACCGTAATTCACAGCGGCTACAAATTAGGATTTCCCAACTCGTTCGGGGGTTCGGTGTAGTACGCACCGGTCCTTTATGTATGTATGTATGTATGTATGTATGTATGTATGTATCTATCTATCTATCTATCTATCTATCTATCTATCTATCTCATTCAATTCATATCTATCTATCTCAGTCTGTTCATATCTATCTATCAATCTATTTATTTTTCAGTCGGTTCATATTGATCTATCTATATGATCATATATATATATATATATATATATATATATATATATATATATATATATATATACAACATGTTTGACACGCAGACTCACTTTACACCTTTCTAACCATAGCACAATTAGATCTCATTTAAATATTCATGGAGACCTACCGGACGCTATTCGTAACATACTTGTTGACAACATTAATATAATAGCGTCATCTACATGCAAAAAAGGCTGAAAATAATGGAAGCCTTATTAATAAAAGCAAAAAAAAAAAACAACACTTAATAATATCAACTTTGAACATGGACACAGTATCATGACTGTGTTTTGAAAAAAATGAAAACATTTTATAAAACATACACACAATAAACTATTTCTTATTTAACAGTTAAAATATCTAATCCCCCGAAAATGACTAAAGGCATAGCCGAAAGCGCTCGGATAAAAAGAACATTCGGACAGATTTTATATAATTTATCATCTGAAAAGAAAAAAATTATTAGATCGCATGAGAAATTATATAAAAAATAATGATTGATAATTAAAAACAAAGATTGATATGAAACTACTGAGATAGATAGATAGATAGATAGATAGATAGACAGACAGACAGACAGATAGATAGATAGATAGATAGATAGATAGATAGATAGATAGATAAAAAGAAAGAATGGAAACTATATATAGATATGATAGATATTATGTCAGTGAGTGCAAATATAAAAATAATCCATATATATATATATATATATATATATATATATATATATATATAGATAGATAGATAGATAAATAGATAGATAGATAGATAGAGAGATGAATGTATGTCTGTTACTGAGTGCAAATAAAATATATATAAAAAACAACAGGCGAATCCGAAAAAAAAAATCTTTGTTGTGTGTAAAATGCACTCGTCCCATTTGTAAGGCTACATCTTAATCCTTCCGAATGACATAATGTCATTCTACCTCAGCTCTGATCTGAATGATGCCTTTTGAAGTACACTGCAGTTTGGATAAGGATTTACCTCCACCTACCACAGGGAAAGAAGAAAAATAGATACGAATTTACAAACAATCGAAATACATCAGGAAAATCAAAGGAATGTAAACAAGTTCATTATAAGAAAAAAGATGGAAAATGGAAACAGTCTAGCAAATCCCTTAAGAAGCTTAGTTTTCCAGTTACTGGTATTTGACTTTGTCAGTCTCCATTGTGAGATACGATTAAATATTGTCTAGATTTTTCTTTCTGTTCTGCTTTCTTATTTTGTGTTGTAGTTGTTATTTATCGGATGGGGTTGGTCTCGTCTTCTTTGTAGTCTGGTCAAGATCAATCATGATAAAAAGTAAAAAAAAAAATATATCAAGGAATTTGTTTTTATTTTGTCTTGCATTCTTTTCATTTTTGAAAAGAATAAAAAGACATACTGTTGAGATATTTATTGCAATTTCTTTTAGGACATTTGAAATATTACCAGTTCAGACCTTCAAAAGTATGCAGTTGACTTATCCTCATCCCTTTCGAGTTTCATTTAGTTCTACTCAGACTGAATCTTTCCCAGAAATGTTTCTTTTCGAACATATTCCCAAAAGGATGTTATCACGATCACAACGATCTTCAAGTCTAGCGTCCACTCTTATGTATTCTAAATATACTGCCTCTGTGATAACCAGAACGTTGACTAATGAGAAAAATTGAAAGCATCCGAATAGTTTTTTCAGTTACTAGAATTTTTTTTGAAATTAGTTATTGAAGATATTTGAGTTCTATGTTGATTGATTTCTATTGTGTTTTGTCTTCTGGATTAGTTTAGTTTGTTTTACGGCATATCAAACACAATGTGTTATTTAATGCCAACAATTTTTATTGTTGGTAATATTTTTTCCCACAAAAATAATGAATAACTGGTAATATTCTTTTTACAAAGTATTTCTGGTATTAAAACCTATTTTCGTAGTGTTTTGAACCCAGTTTGGAAGTAAACTATTTGTCCATAGCTAGGACCATAACAGGTGCTACCACCCCGGCTCATGTTTTACCTGGGAGCACCAGCAATTAAGAGGTGATTCCACGCTCCTCAGAACCTCCAGATTAGGACTGTTAGACGTAGTTTATTTTCATACCAAGGACGCCAGATTTAGTTTATATATTTGTATTTATTTTCTTCAAAAATGTACTTCTGGTAATGTATTGCTGGTAATAATTTTCCTTGAAAAATTTTATTGATGGTATTAAAACCTATTTATACATTTTCATAGTCCTTTAACCCCAATTTAGGGGTTACCTATTTACCCATAGTTGAGACCCTACTCCGGGTCAGGATGGACCTGGGAAAACCAGCAATTAACAGGTGGTTCCACGCTCCTCAAAACATCCTGCTCAGAGGCCTTGCTGTCGGACGTAGTTTATCGTCTTACCCTGAACGCGGACATAGTTTACGTCATACCCTGGACGCCGGTTGTAGTTTATATATTTATATTTATTTTCTTCAAAAATATACTGCTGGTAATGTATTGCTGGTAATAATTTATAGTCATACCCAGGACGGTTGTCTTATGAAGTTTGTATTTGTGTGTGTGTGTTGATTGTAGTTGACATTTTTAGCCCTGTCTTGTAGTGTCCGTGTCTTTGATTCCCGACAATTTTTGAGGGAGGATGAGAAAGTTTTTCCAGTATGTGTGTGTATTAGATTTCTAGTTGATGGTCTCGGTACGTGTGTTGACTGTTGGCCAGCTTCATGTCATTAATGTCAGGGGTGTAATATATGGCTGGGGAAAGAATCGTACGTTCGGAACATTTGGAGGTGTATGGGCGTGTTTGTGGGTGTGGATGTGTGTTAATTTATTTCTGTTGTTTGGTAGCTTAGGTTACTTTCCCAGCAGGTATCTAAATTTTTTAATTCTTGACGAATGATGTGGACATGAAAATAAAGTTATATATATATATATATATATATATATATATATATATATATATATAATTATTTATTTAAAAATATGATTCCAACGCTATATATATATATATATATATATATATATATATATATATATATATGTTGTGGATTCCGCGTGAAAAATCGGTCTCCAATAAATGACAAACGCAAGTATTTAAGCTAAGAAATTAAATGTATTTGCACAAAATACAAAAGATAATGCTGTTAGTAAAATCCAGGAACGCCAGTTAGTATTAATCAAAGATCGCTATATACAGTCTCGAAGTAAACTTCCTTAGAGTCGGGCGTCCTTGTAACTGACTTCTACCGTCAGCTCAATCACAGTGTCTATGTACTTTCCACTCTGTTTCTCCACCCTGTTCCTCTACCCTGTTCCTCTAGTCTGACTGTGGCTATTTTA
Organism: Acanthosepion lycidas; assembly: GCA_963932145.1. NCBI lineage: Eukaryota > Metazoa > Mollusca > Cephalopoda > Sepiida > Sepiidae > Acanthosepion > Acanthosepion lycidas. The sequence continues at coordinate 66,220,155 of OZ010613.1, read as the reverse complement.
TGGCAGCAGGATGATTCCATTTATATCAGAAAAGGGTGGACCCCCCAAACCCCCCTCCTTAGATCCCTTTTTGGGGGGAGTTAATATTGTGTCCATTTTTTGTGAAAAATTGCAGGAGCAACTTTTATTCCGAATGGTAATCTGTTGAATTTATACAACCCTTTGTGTGTATCAATGCAAAGGATTTTCCAACTCTCTTCTTGTACTGGAATTTGTAGATAAGCCTCACTAAGATCTATTTTTGAAAATATCTTACCGCCGTTGAGCTTTGTAAATATTTCTTCTGGGCTCGGTAGTGGGTAATGGTGGTCCTTTATTGCCTTGTTGAGTCCCGTCGAAATATCTGCGCATACGCGAATTTCTCCTGACTTCTTTTTTACGTAAACCACCGGCGCAGCCCACTCACTAAACTCTGTTTTAGATAAAATCCCAGTTTGTTCAAGTCTCTCCAATTCTTTGTCTATTTTTTCTATAGTAGCAAACGGTACATTTCGCTTCTTTCTGAAAATTGGTTGGACGTTTTCTTTTAATTCTATTTTGGCCTTAAATTTGTTGCATAGTCCCAACCCACTTGAAAATACCTCAGGAAATTGCTTGTATAATTCTTCCTTCAATTTTATGGTATCTGATGGTTCAACCTCTAACTTTTTGCAAAACGAGTTGATAGGTAGGTCCCAAACGTTGAATTTCTGCATCCAGTCGATACCTACTAAATTTTCAGTATCTTTCATGACGTATATCTTAAGTTTTTTTGTTTTGCCGTGAAATTTAACATTCACTATTATTTCTCCCTCAAATTTTATTCGTTTGCCTGTAACCGACTTGGCAATTTTTTGAGTGTGTAACATGGTAGGTTTGTTGAGTTTTTTCCATGTCTGTAAGCTGATTATCGTGAGGTCGGAACCCGAATCCAGTTGTAATTTAATCTTTTTGTTTAAAATTCCCAGTTCCACATATTTCCTTACATTGGTGTTGTCATCATTATTCATCCCTGTAGCTCTTATTCTATTAGTATATTTTCTATTTCTACATTGGGATGCCTTGTGGCCTTTTTTTCCACATTCATGACAGTTTTTATATCTGAAGCGGCAATCCTTGTTCCAATGTAATCCTCCACATCGATAACATGCTGATGGAGGGTGCTTGTATTTGTTTCGATATCCGTCATAATTTGTCCTGTATGTTGTATTTTTTCTCTTATCATAATATTTTATTTTTCTTTCCGGGGAGGGTGAGAATCTTTTTTCATTGTCGTAAAATTTTAGTTTTCTTTCCGGGGAGGGTGTAGAACGTAGACTTTTATTTAACTTACGTATATGAGAAACAGCTAATTGTTCAATGTCCTTTGCGTCTTTCTTTATGCTTAAACATCTCTGGCAATCTTCTGATAATTGCTGTAATGTTAGACGCGGTTCATTTTGTAATTTTGCAAGCATTCTTCTACGCATTTCGCTATCTTTTGTAGAAACTAGCCCTTGAACAAAGACGAGGCATTTAAAATTGTCCGGTGTTGATTCCGCTAGTTTGAAGTCGTCACAATGTTTATTTACGATTGCGGCAAACGTGGAATAATCCTCATTATCGACCTTTACCAGGTTAAGGCATTTCCACCTCCTATGGAAGAGTGATGTTTTGGGGCTGAAGAGTTCTTTAAGACTGCTTCGTAAAATTTTAATTCGTTTGTCTTTTTTGGCAAGATATAATCCACGAACTTTGTATATTCTTCAGTTCCTAATTTTCTAAGCAATAGACGTAGCTTTTTTGCTTCTGTCCAATTTTGACAGTCTATGTTAAAGATGTCTTCATGTCTTCTGAAGTAATCTCCAAAATTGTTGTCCTCATCTAGAGAATATTTGAAAATCTCTATGGTATTCCATACTGCGTCTTGCGAAAATGTTGCTTCTTTTTCAATATCTAATTGCTTGCTGCCCGCTACTTTCAATATTATTTCCTGGAGCTCTGTTTGTCTATCTTGATTTTCCTTTTGCGTTTGTAATATTTGCTTTTGCCATTTTTCTTGTAGCTGTAACTGTTGATCATTTTGCTATTTCTGAATTTGTAATTGTTGCTCAGTTTGGTGTCTTATAAGTTCTACCAACATATTTTTAAAATCTTCCATAACTCAATTTTATGTATTTTTACTCCTCGAAATTGTTTGTCGCTAATTTGTTGTTGAACGACGAGGGAAGGGTTTTTCTTCTGTTGATTAGTTTTTCCGCGTGTGTTCGCCAAGTTGTTTGTTGTTAGGCGTACGAAAATCTTTTCTTTCCGTGTGAGTTTCGAATCCTCGTTCCTCAAGTTGTTGTGGGTTATCCGCGTTAGTTTCGAATCCTCGTTCGCCAAGTTGTTGTGGGTTATCCACGTGAGTTTCGAATCCTTGTTCGCCAAGTTGTTGTGGATTAGGCGTGAAAAATCGGTCTCCAATAAATGACAAACGCAAGTATTTAAGCTAAGAAATTAAATGTATTTACACAAAATACAAAAGTTAATGCTGTTAGTAAAATTCAAGAACGCCGGTTAGTATTAATCAAAGATCGCTATATACAGTCTCGAAGTCAACTTCCTTAGAGTCGGGCGTCCTTGTAACTGACTTCTAACGTCAACTCAATCACAGTGTCTATGTACTTTCCACTCTGTTCCTCCACCCTGTTCCTCTACCCTGTTCCTCTACTCTCAGACTCTCTGACTGACTGACAGTGGCTATTCTTAAATGCAGCGATTAATTTTGAGTTCTATAGTTTATTGCTGCCTATCGCATACAATGCAGTATGACTCGCAAAAAGAAATCTCCGTCAACTGAGGACCAGATTGCAATAAAAATGAACCAGGGTTGCAGCGAGGAAAAAAAAATCCCGTGCAAATGAAAACCCAGATCAAACGGCAGCCAGAAAATGTGGGGGAAAATGTATGACAAAGTGGAAAAGGGTTCTTGTCATGCGTTCCGACATTTAAGACTACACATGCACTTTTTCATATATTTCCCCCTCACCGCGCGCGCGCACACACACACACACACACACACACACATATATGTATATATATATATATATATATATATATATATATATATATATATATGTGTGTATATATATATATATATATAGAGAGAGAGAGAGAGAGTCATCCACAGACAAACTGTTTCGCTGTATCACAGCTCATCAATGTGGCTAGACGTCCAGTTACCTCTAGCTATATGTGTACATATATGTATATATATATAAACATATATATATACACATACACATGTACATATATATCTATATCGATATCTATCTATCTATCTATCTATCTATATATATATATATATATATATATATATATATATATATATATATATATACATTTCTGTGTGAGTGTTGCTAAATCGACAGGTAGCATATATAGGTGTGTCTGCATGTTTATTATATATGTATGTATGTATATACATAGTTAACTTGAATATGTTATTCATAACCGTATTGAGCGAATAATTGTTCGAAAAACATTCGAATTGTAAATTGTTTGAATGAAAAATAATCAAAAGGACAATTATACTAAATGATAATTATTCGAAATTCTTATAATTATTTGAAATGCGTATGTGGTCTTGCTTTGAGAGAGTCAATGCTGATTTGCCTAGAACTAATGATGCCCTTGAAGGATGGCATAAGGTTTTTTAGCATAAATTGTGATCCTATCATCCCACAATATGGAAATTCTTAGACACTCTTAAAAGAGAACATGACTTGCAAGAACTTCCTATTGCAAAAGTAAGAGCAATGCGTGTAGAATCATGTAACTTAAGGTTAGAAAGATTTCTACTTACTAAATTGTTTTATTAACGATATTTGTATTTCAAATAATTATCATTTGTGTATTTCGTCTTTTAATTTTTACATTTTTCTTGCAATAAAGAATTTTGAATCTCGAATAATTATTATTTAGTATAATTGTCTTTTCGATTAATTTTCATTCAAAGAATTGACAATTCGAATAATTTGTTTTCTAACAATTATTTCAGAACAAAGTAATTTTCATAACAATAATATGGATTTGAAATTTGAAATTCACCAATCAGAATGCTTCATACATTTAACGTCGGTAATAACCTCATTTCCAAATTTATTGGATGTTCATCAAAGCTATCTTCAAAATAAGAATTCGTCTTATGGTTCTAGCACAGTTGTGTACTGGACAGACAATGGTGTCTCTGGAAATTTGCATTCTTAGACAAATGCGTCACTGGATAATTACTCGCCTCTGATAATTTTTGAAGTTTTTAAAGGCAATTACCATAAATTTTGAAAAAAACATAGGTTTTTTAAAAAAGAGTAAAATAAATTAAAAAAAATTAAATGTTTATTTTTGTTTAAAATGCAAGGATTTTGCTGCAAGATCGCTCTACACATCGTCAGTATGTTTTTGTTTCATCGGCGTTGTAATTTTCCTCGTCCACAAATATTTTTCCAACGGTGTTTGATTTTCGGAACTCAGCCATGGGTTCCAAATAAAAATATAATCTATAAAATCCAGAATCTATTAGATGTTTGTGGTATGCACTGCTGGAATGAACTGAAACTGTTAGTTTAGGTACCTCCACGAAATCGCTAAAAAAAAGAGCATAGCTTGATGAAAAAGACGCCAAAATTTTATTGTCTAAATGCTTATGTTATTATTAAGAGGAAAGACCAAAGTTTTTTAAATCATTTTTAAAAAATTTTTCTTCATTTTAGAACATTCTAAATTTTGATTAAAAAAACCTTGTTTCTATTTGTATCAGCGGAACTAGTAAATAAAAGACAATTTTTAGCACGTTTTTCTTTTTTGTATATTAATTTGAAAAATCGTGGAAAAATAGAAATAATTGTCGGATGTTAATGAAACTCTCAGGAACTATTCACAGATGATCGAAATTATTATAAATATGTTTTTTTTTTTTTATTAAGGTCATGGTAGAAATATTTTTTTTAAATATTTATTACCCCCTCCTAACTAATTTTATGAAAACGCTAAAAATTAGATCGCATCGGGTTTAGTGATTACAATAATTAAAAGCACAGGGCTTTGAGGAATGCAAATCATGTTTTGTTTTGTTTTTTAATTGGAGCCAACATACCTGAAATCAGCTCTGAATTGTAACATTAAAACTCAATAAAACAAAGATATTATTTAATTTCAAATGCTTTTATTTGCTTTTAGTTGTTTTTATGAATATGGACAATATTTTCTGAAAGCAAAAAATTATTTCGATGAAAAATGAATTTTTAATACAATTATTTGTTATTTCTTTAATTATAATAGATTTTACATTTAAGTTGTTGAAATATTATAAAATTAGTTAAAAGCCCCATTGGCTTTCCTAAGTGTCCTTATGAGATAGATCTTTTTTTAGCGCGTTGTAAATTGTATCATTTTGACTAATCAGAAGATCCACAGTAATTAGGAAATGTAATTTTGTGATTATAACCGGGCTGTAATTATAAAGTACGGAAGACCAACCAGAATATAATTAAGTTGCGTTATTTGAGTTAAGCACTGTTCTCCGCTGTTAAGGCCTTTACTTTGTGAAACACGTGTGGAAAAGTTAATTTGATTTTTCAATTTCAACTGAAAAGGGTACCTACAAGTATCAGTATCATCTTCTGAAATTTATATGATCTTATTTTTATATTAATCTCTGTTATTATATTTTTCCATAAATGAAATATCAAAATTAATAATAAAATGAATGCAAATACAAATAACAGTAAAATGTAATAAATGTACATAAAATTATAGTATTTTATGTACAGTTCTGATAAAATTTCGTAAGAAAAGGTACCTATAAATTAATTAGATACATTTCTTAGGAAATATGAAATTTAATGTCACTCTTAACAGTCTTATTTTAGTTTCTTTATAATATATTTTCCATAAAGCATCGTAAACGTAAAGGTGAAAGCTAAGTACAAAAAAAAAATTAGACCGCTGAAAGTTTTCGTTAAAAATAACGAGGTAAATAATTTGTTCACTTAAATGTAAATTATTTTATTTTCCTCCTTCCGTAGAACAAATTAACCTCATGGAATTCGTAAATATGTCATTCATCACCTGTCAAGAGACGCGAAAGTTTATGACCTGCTTTGTTTTTTTTCAAATTACATCTTTTTGGCACAAAAGCTAAGTTAAGTTTGGTTCAAAATATTTTAAATAAACATTATAATTTCTGATTTTCTTAAAATAAGTTTTGAAAAAATGCTAATTGATATTTAAAAGAATTTCAAAGTGAGATTTCCAGTTTTTTTTTTAAATGGAAAAAAAAAAAATGGTCAATTTTGCTGACTCACAAAAAAACTAGATATTTAACGAAAATTTCGGACGTGCTAGGAACGATTAAAAAATGGAGAAAAATACCCCAAAAATACTTTGATCTTTCCTCTTAATAATAACAAACATTTAGACGATAAAATTTTGTTTTCGTCAAGTTTGGCGTCTTTTTCATCATGCTATACTCTTTTTTTAGCGATCTCGTGGAGGTACCTAATATATATATATATATATATATATATATATATATATATATATATTTCTGAGATGAGGTATTATGTACAGTATTTACATTAGTTGGACTATTCTCTTCATCTTTGTCGCCATAATTGTCACATAATTGTACGCTCCGGCCTTCTTCAGGTGGTTGGAATTTCGAACTGAACCCTTTATTTCGATCACAGTTCTATAGACTGTTCTAGTTCCACGTGCCATGTTTGATAGATGTCAGTTATTAGTTATTAATTTTCCCTCTGAAAGTTCTCTACTTAAACTGAACTCACACTCTTTGGGTCCTGTCACTGGATCTAACCAACGCCTTTATCCACTGTGCCATGTGTCCTTGGGGACATCTGGGTATGAATTTCTGGGTATTATAAACCTAATGTTTTCAGCAACCATTTTTTACCATTGCTCATATTGCAATTTTGCTGTTATCATTGCATTTTTTACCAGAGCTCATATTGCAACTTTGTTAGCATTGCTTTTCTCTGGCACTCCTTCTTACTGGTTCCCATATTGTATTTATTTCTATGCGTAACACCAAAACAACGCAATCTTACTTACCTTTCTTTCTACATCCACCATAATACCTCATTGTCTCTATGAAAGTCCTAACTAATCCCTATATGTACAATTCATTGTCTGTGGAGGAGAGGAATAAAATAAAAATTAAAAAATCTGAACCATAATGAATATTTACAAAAATGTACAAAACTATTTACAAGAAACGAAACAAAATAATACCATAGCAGAAAAGTTCATCCGAACAATTACCATTAAAGTATTTATAGATAATTCACAGAGAAGCTACATTACGGCGGTGTCAAAGTGACAGAAGCCGAGATGTCAGGTCGTGACCTATAATATTGCAGATTCTCCTCTGGATTTTATCAGGGATCTCTAAATATGTAGCTGCTTCACTAGACCATATGTGGCAGCAATATTCAAAAACATGGACGAATGGTAGACGTATAAATATTTAAGAATCATATGTGAGAAACAATTTTATCCGAAGAAATATTGTTTCGTGGAAGAGACTCGCCTCTCCAACTCAAGGGTTAATCAGTAAATATCCTCCCTATCCTGACATTTTATCTTTATACAACACCCCTTTCGATTGATATTATATGCCTCATTGAGTAACCTTCTACCTTGAGTGGCTTTCGAGCCTTGTATTAGGTGACAGTAGAGTGACTCATTACGCCTTGTCGGACTAAGGATTTCAGCTGACCTGAAGTGGAAAAAGTATAGTGAGTCTATTGCTAAGTCTGCAGCTAAGAAAGCCTCTTCCTATGTCGCACTAGACAATTATTCTGACCAGGATCTAACTTATATAAAGTCAACGGCAATTATTCGCACATCCATCAATTTTGAATATTTTTATCCATTTCTAATGTGTGTATGATACCAGTTATTTTATACGTTTATTAGCACAAAGAAAGAAATATAAAATTCGATTTTTATATTTTTGGGTCAATTTTTTCTATTTTTCATACTGTATGAATAATTGTTCATTTTTTATTTTGCATAATTCGCCCGTCAAATTTGTTGTATTTAACCCATAGATCTGAAAATTGAGTTTCATATTCGTTTTTTGCGCTTATTATCACGTAAAAAATTTGGGATCATACGGGCATTAGATTTTGAGAAATGGATAAAAATATTCAAAATTAATGGGTGTACGAATAATTTCATCGTTGTTTGTATTTATAAGCCTACCATTCATTCTTGCTAAGAATATTGCTGCCACATCTGGTCTGTTGCTTCTGTTATATATTTAGAGATTCTTGATAAAATCTAAAGAAGAATCTGCAATGTTATTGATCCTGACCTGGCATCTCGGAGATGAAGTGAGTAGTCTCAAGTTCGTTTTCTCTCTGGGTCTAATCTGCTTCAGAGTTTTCTTTTTTAATAGACTGGAGGAGTGTAATTTGCTTTTAACTTTTTAACCTATAGCTGGAGTGAAGACGAGATTGAATCAAATCTTTCTGTTTAGCGATTTCTCTTTCCAACACACACCCGAACATTCTGGGACCAGATTAGACTCAGTTTATTAAACATCTAAGAGTTTGTATTCGAGCGAAGTTAATCTCTGCAACAGTAATAGTTAAAAGAATTCGAACTTAATTGGATATCCCACGATTGCCGCCGAACTTTTATTTGAATAAGTATCTGCTCGTTTGCATGAGAACAATACTTAGTAAGCTTGTCTGGTTCGAGCATTGCGAGTCTCATGAGGTAATTCCTGATTCAGTACCATACTATGGTGGTCAGACCAAGCTAAGCTTAATGCCTATCTCCAACTGATTTCAATTATTCATTTTCTCTCTTTCACATCCACACATATAAGTCTTTAACCGTAATACCTTCTCACTATACCCTCTTTTAATCTCCCTCTCTCACACCTACATGTAATTATCCAGGGTTTTTGTTAAACTGAGCCACCGGATACTCAAGTAATCGCAGATCCTACCGGACTTGTCGTCTCCACACCGTCTCGGCTCGTTAACGATAGCACTGATGCAAAAAATCATACACATACCATGCAATTAGATATACATTCATACATACCTACATACATATGTCTGTTCATATACACGTATCTACGTATATATAGATGTATATTGCAGTCTTACCATAATTTAGAGGCCTCAAGCCGGGACAGTTCTGAATTTTAATTATATTTTAGTCTTTATGTATACTAAATAGTTTTCATGATCCAACACCCCTTTAGCTTTAGCTTTCTCTCTCTCTCTCTCTCTGTCTCCCCACCCCATATATATATATATATATATATATATATATATATTAGGTTGGTGCAAAAATAATGACGCAATAATGTCGTTTTTTGACGTTAAAAAATACGTCAAAAACGACATGGTTACGTCATTATTTTTGCACCAACCTAATATATATATATATATATATATATATATATATATATATATATATAGTCAGCTCATATCACTGGAATCAACACTTGAAAACAATCTAGTCTTGACCAAAGCGGGAGGTATGTTTAGTCTACACATGTCTATAACTACTAAATTATATAATAATAGCTGGTCACTCTTGTTCAAGTATACCTGATTGTTATGGCGGCTAGCCAATCCCTATTGCAGGCGCTTGCTCAAGCACATTTATATTTGTTTAACACTCACAGAGCCAACCTGTAGTTTGTACTGCAGCTATGCTGAGCAGACATTAGAGGTTCTGGGAGAGACCGTGTTTTCTAACGTGATCAACAATCTGAATAAGGCTAGCATACTCAAACCCTCGGCCACGATGACTTGTGACTTCGTCCTAGCACAGCTATCGACAGCCTCCAAGGGTTCCATCTACCTAATTTCACTCACAAGGATTGGTTCAATCCGTGGTATGGTTTTTAGTCACTGTTTTTTCACTTATATTTAAAATTATTTTAAAGATTATTTAAGATTATTTTAAATGCCAAATATAATATTTAAGGTAAAAAAATGTAGTTCAAGTATAATATATAAATGCGTCAACATTGCGATAAACCAGATATATTTTTTTAAATTTTAAAATTTAAATCACGTAACGGCCAGACTATAATCAAAACCTGAAGATTGCATTGTGCATGAAACTCCGAGTTGCAATATCGACGAGGGATGATATGCATATTTATTAATATATATATTTATATATATTTATTAATATATATATATATATATATATATATATATATATATATATATATATATTGTCATCCGTAGACAGACTGTTTCGCTCTTCAGTATATATATATATATATCTATATATATATATATATATATATATATATTAATAAAACTTTTATAATATCCTTATTAATTAGGTGCAAATATTTAGCGATATAACATATTTTTCTAATAAAAATAAAATTAAAATCTATTTTGCTCTACGTTGTATGAAACACTTTTCTTATAAAAACAAAATACGAAAGAACGGCAAATTCTTAATCTGTCTGTTCTTTCCCTTGTACATATATATATATATATATATATATATATATATATAATATATATAGAGAGAGAGAGAGAGAGAGAGAGAAAAGTTTCGTTGCATAGTTTAGTCACATTCTGTTTATTTATTTTCGATAACATCCTTTCATACTCGCGGATAAGCTTTTTGATGCCATTATCGAATCGCCGTGTTTATACACATTTCATTTATTTCCGAGTACTTTCGACATATCAATGTCATTATCAGAGTATTTTCTATTGCCAAATTAAGATTGTAGTATTCATTATTGTCAAAGACAAAAAAATGTTGTGTTATCTGAAAGTTAAATTACTTACAAAGGGAGTGAGGAACGCTGTGTCAGTGGGTGACCGCTGAAAGCGTTTAAAGGGAGGTAACTAAGTATGGTTTGGAGAGCTTTTTTACGAAATGCAGAGTGAAAAGAAACTATTAATGTACAACTTGACATTTAAACTATTTATTATACACCCTTTAAAACATCTGTGCAGTATTCATAATTAATTTTATTAAGATTTGGTTTCAATTTTTAATATGGGTATCTTCGAGAATTTCTAGTTTATCTTTTCATGTAAAAGCATAGAAATAGCATTTCCACAAATATGTTGTTGTATTTCGAATGTAGACATGTATGCTATAAATGTTTAGAAATGTTTGACCTATTATTCAAATGAAAACTTAGACACCGAGATAAAGTTGTTGTATTGTGTCCAACATAAGTATTATTTTTTTCTATGGGAGAGGGCATTTAAATTGATAAACAATGTTGGTTTTCTGCAAGACTTGACTTATTGGCGAGGAAGAGTCATTACGAAAGATTGTATATTGTGTTAAATATAGTAAAGTTAGTGTAGTATATAATTAATTTTATTTATCCTAGTGTCTGTGGTGGATATATATATATATATATATATATATATATATATATATATATATATATATATATATATATATCGCATTCTTTTTGTCTACACCAAGGTTGATAAGATAGACGACATATAATTTCGATATCCGAAATAGCCTATTTCTCATATGAGGTGATTTTGGATTTTATTGTTTACTAATTGTTACTCTAACAATAAATCCATTGAGCTCTTTTTGTGAATCAGTTTTAATATTTTATATTGCTAGGATCCACTTGGATTATATCCTAACGGATTTATTACCTTTACTATATATATGATAGGATAAAGAATAAATAGGAAACAGATATCTGTTTAACATGTTTCACTTTATTAAAGTTTCCTCGGAGATGAAGATAGAAAAGATAAGTAATGATACTTTTATTTATTAATCCAACAAATTTTAGCATTTTAAACATTAATATAATCCATACTCATGTTTGTCTAGATCCGACCTTTACATCTTAAACGGTTTAAGTAATAAAATCAGTCGGTTTAATAATTTAAAAAAAGGCATAAATTGCTTTGTTTACGTTAGAATACAACGCTTAGCAGATAAGTCTATGTCAAGAATCAGAGAAAAATCTGTGTTTAAAGGTACTAGTCAACTTGACTTGACCATTCGACACCGAGAAGTCTAAAGTGCTTCAGATGTAATGAGGGTTTGTCCTAGGGGAACGCACGTTCGAATCCTACCGGAGAGCGCATATTTTTTTTGTAATAAGATTTCTCGAATATTCAGGCCGGTAAACAAATAGAGTAAGATATACTGTTTAATAAATAAACGGAACGTCTACTTAATTACGAGTATCCACTAAAAATAAGATTTAAGCAATAATAATGATAGTAAAACACACACACACACACATATATATGTGTGTGTGTTTGTGTGTGTGCATGTGTATGTGTATATACACACAAACACACAGACATAAGTATATATATATATATATATATATATATATATATATATATATATATATATATATATATATATAATGGAACGGGACTTTGTATTTTAAGTTTAATATTACTCAGAATTTTTTCTTTATCAATCACATTTGTATCTCAGTTGTTCTGTTTGAACCTCATACACATTATATGTGTAATATTATATAAAAAAAATTACTTAACTTTAATATCAATTTTTCGTTGTTGACTTCGAAGTAACTTGGTAATGACCAATCTTCAATGGGTTCTGTTTAGAGGATAGCAAAAAATTATTTATAGTTTCTGGAATTGTCATCAATGGTCAACTGAACTTGCTTTATTTCAATTAATTGAAAAAATTGTAAACATAATTTAAAAAAACAGAACCCCTTGAAGAATGATCATTACCAAGTTTAATTTTTTATGATTGAATTTGAATGGAAGTTTCAGTTTTGAAATATTTGAATTTCAGTGTAGCGATGATAATATATTCAAAAACAACTATATATATATATATATATATATTACTTATTATAAAACGCAGATTGTGTGTGTGTGTGTGTGTCTGTACGTTTAGATATTGGATCGGATTTCCTACATTTTTCAACCGATTTCAACAAAACTTCACAGGACTGCGTAAAATTAGCTTGTGAAGGTTCTGACAGCGCCCAAAATTGGAAAAACACAATTGTTTCTGCACAAAATCAATTTGAAAACACGATAAAACACGATTCTGTCGCCAGAATGAAAGGGGAACAACTCATATCGTTGTTTGGTTGTGTGTGTGTGTGTGTTCGTTTATATATGGGATCGGATTTCCTACATTTTTCAACTGATTTCAACAAAACTTCACTTTTTTGGCATGTAGTGTTTCTTATTGTCATGCACACTTTTTTCTTTATTTTTACATTCAGAATGCTTTAAAAATTCCATTTACAAGACAATTGTTTATAATAAAAAAAAAACTAATTAAGACATTCGTGTCCGTCAACCTTAAACAATAATCTTTGTCAATTTTATTTTTCAGTCTTTATGATGGTCGATACTTGATCTATCTCTTACTGTTACATCCCCGGGTAACGCCGGGCTCTACTGCTAGTATATATATATATATATATATATATATATATATATATATATATATATATATATATATATATGGTTAGATTGATGTGAGTTTGTGACCCTGGGTTTCACCCTTTTGCGATCGTCAGACAAACTTATTAATTTTTTTAAAAATTTGGGTTTATGTAGATTGCGTGTATTGGTGTTATTATGGGAGTGGGGGGGAATCGTCATCGTGCTAACGCAAACATAGATATAACCAAATATGTTAGCTCTATTTCTGATATTGAGCGCTTTCTAATAAGTACCGCGCATATAATATATAAATAATTATATATATATATATATATATATATATATATATATATATATATATATATATATATATATATATACACACACACTTTTCATATATATATATATATATATACAGAGAAAGAAAGAAAGAAAGAAAGAAAGAAAGAAAGAAAGAAAGTGAGCATTTCAGCATTATATTCAAATCGCAGTTTTTAAATTATCCTCTGGTTTAATTTATGTATTTACAGAAATATTTAGTAAAAGTTTGGTAGCACTGGTATTGGCAACATTATGAAATGTCAAGTGGTTCTGCGTAGTAATAAACAATTGGCAACCCTTTCTATGATAGCCCATCTTTTCAGAGTCAGTGTAGCAACGAGACGGGAAGGCGGAAATCACTGAAATGGTTTATGAAGGGAAAAAGCAACAACACAAACGCCTATGCCTCTAGGCCACCATATGATCAAGAAATTTATCTGGAAGCAGACAGCATGCACTACACGTGCCGAAAAAGTGAGCACACACCGGGATTTGCGCTTAATTTTCGGATAGAAAACCTGTTTAAAGACGTAGATAACTAATCACTCGCTTATGTGTAGCAAAGAGATATTTGCAGCCAATTTGATCTCCAAAATATACCTAAAACATTCACATGAAGACATCCTGAAAAACTTTGTAACGCGCTTTAAAACCTTGGTTCGCCGAATACGAATCACCCTTCTAAACGTATTTCCTGGGTTGAAAAGTATTTTAAAATAGATTTTCATTATGTGTTATTCATGGGCGAGTGTAGGGGAGACGGTTTTTAGCGAACAGGAGGGTAGCTGAAGGATGATCATTAGCTTCATCGATTAAGGCATCAACAAGGAGGTGGGAGAATCATGCCAGGAGCAATAGTTACTGTCAATCAATTTGCTCGACCCCAGGAGAATAGCTGATGAGGTAAAACGAACCCTCCTGTCTACGTTGAATTTCTCAGAATCAAAATTTCACCCATGACTCAAGAAAAAGACACTAATAATAGAGTAATTGGTAACTGTTAAATGTGATTTATATATATATATATATATATATATATATATATATATATATATATATAATAGGTTGGTGCAAAAATAATGTCGTTTTCTCACATAGTAACATATGTGAGAAAACGACATTATTTTTGCACCAACCTAATATATATATATATATATATATATATATATATATATATATATACCGTGTATAACAACAAAATTGTCTAAATCGTGTAACATCAAAAGCTTTGAACCGTTGTGTATACACGGTATATATATATATATATATATATATATATATATATATATATATATATATATATATATATATATATATATATATAAGGAAGAGGTTATAGTAGTTCCAACGAGAGAAAAGTATGCATATTAAAAAGAAGAGAGAAACCGCAAACGTTTTTGGTTGTAATGTGAACTTTTTAAAAAAACCGTCATCAGGTAAAAGGTGAAGATTTCCACATATTATTAAAAATAATTAATTTTTTTCTCCTTTATGTTTTTCGATGTTAAATATTCTCGATATGAGACATTCTCTTTTTGTGTGTGTGTTAGTAATCCGAATGTCTTTATTAAACTGACACTGAAGAGTTGCGCGCGAAGCGTCGTAAAATAATTAAGATTTGTCCGAGAGAAATGATGAATTAGTTATCGGTATCTTATCTTTTAATGTTTTAATGTCCCCTGTGTGTCCACTTTATATATATATATATATATATATATATATATATATATATATATATATATATATATATAGTGGAACTTGAGGTCAAAACCAAGCGGTGACTGTTTGTTTCGAAATATTCAAGCAATGAAGATAATACTGAAACGTTAGACTTCAATTCATATTTACATAATTTCTATCTCTGATATTGACTACTTTTACCTATAAATATAGCATTTGTTAAAACTATATTATATATATATATATATATATATATATATATATATATATATATATATATATATATGTATATATATATATTGTGTGTGTGTATTTAGGCATACATGTTTCATTAAATAATGTCGACAAGTTTTGTCTATTTTAAGCAAATTCCTTTCATATCGTCTGATAAGCTCAATAGCATTTTCATTGAAAGACGAAAGAAAATCACCATATTGACACATGTTTTTTTAATCCTATCTAAGCATTTGGCTTACATAAAACGTCATCAAAGACAACAATAACATTAAAATATATTTAACAATACACGGACATGGTAATAATGATAATCTCTTTTTGTTTGGTTGGAAGATTTCCAAGCGTCGGCAAACTCATGCATACGAGCGAAAGCGAAAATCGTACCACGTCTCATGACATCACGCATGACCACGCGATATATATATATATATATATATATATATATATATATATATATATATATAACGATAAAGAGACAAGAACAACACTATTCTTAGCCGAAGCGTTTCGACTTCTGAGTGTCTTTGTATATGTCAGAGGACGAAACGTCACAAAATTTATTAAGAGCTTCAAAGGATAGAAAATTATGGCGAGCCATAATCGTTTACGTCCTGAAGAGATACGGCACATAGACGGAGGAGATCCTCACCATTGGACAAACTACAAATGTCGGAAACGGTTGAAAAGTGGATCATACTAATCCGAAAAGATGCACAATCTCCGGAGGTTATGGGCTGTCTTTCCAGACAGAGTTGTTCTCTGGGAATCAGCCTAATTCAACTTCTTTTGTCTCAAAGACAGGAAATTCACCGAAACTAATAAAAAGAATATATATATATATATAAGGGGAAGGCATAAGATTTGCCAAGGTTTGATAACATTATTATTAAAACTAAGGCTTAACTATTCTATGTACATTTTTGTGTTTTTTTCCGCTTGTATAATACGAGGAATTGGAGTGCTGAGTTTGAATTCAAGTCAAATCCATTACATTCACTTACGTTCTAATACCTTTCAGAAAGGTATGAAGCCTGTTCTTCTCCCCCAGCTATGGGTAAATAGTAGAACAGACCGTGTTCTATAACCTTGGTTGGCAAATGGTCTACCACAGAAAGAAATGGCAACATACTGCGGGAAAAAAATCTTCCTCGTCAGTCATGTATTGAAAGATACATAATCGCCTAAACGTGTATCACGCATAGCATATAACGGCCTGATAATAGAACAATAGTTCCACTACTGTAAGTTTTTTTGTCTCATATTCGCCTTTTTGGTGACACGTGTTTAAAATTAGAAAAGTTTTGTTTACAAGGTAAAGTTTGTTTCTATTTTGACTGTCATGTTTTTTTTCTCTTTTCATTCTTAATAAAAGACAATATATTTTTCTTTCCATAGTTTATTAATATAAAGAAATATAATAAAGTCATCTCAAACAAAAACAAAAAAAAAACTATTATTAAAGTAAAAAATTGGGGGCGTATTATACAGAAATACAAATTGGACGAATGCTGATGCTTTTTTTACAAAGATATTTAATATTTTAAATTGGAACTTAGAAGAAGCACACAATCGCTAAACGTCTTTATTTGATTTGCTGCTATTGTTTACTTGAATTATCATATTTTCTTGTGTATGAAATGAGAAATTTTGAACTATAATTAAAGGAAAAACTGGGTCGTATATACACAAGTACACACTTTCAGAAATGTTTGCTCTGCTTAAAAAAACCTCTTATTTTAAACAGCAAGATTGCGAATACACCCAATTAGCACAATAGATAATCAAATACAAATTAGGCAGGTGCTGATGAGTTTTGTTTTTACAAAAGATATTTAATCTTGACAATATTTGTTTATCTCTCATTCTTAATGAAAGACAATATATATTTTTTTTTATTTCTATATTTTATTAATATATAGGAATATATTAAAGTCATATAAAACAGAAAAATAGGATAGATTAATTAACACCTTAAAATGGATTAACAGGTATATCTACTTAGCACCTTTCCCTGAACATTTTTGAAATGGAAATTAGATGAAATATGCAATGGCTAAACATCCGGTTCATTTAAGGCAGTGGAGAGGGGAATTAACAGGAGATAAATGGTATCCATGAAACATGAAACGTAGAAATAGGACAGTCTACCCCAGTGAGTGAAAATAAAGGGTTCAGTTCGACTTTCAACCCACCTGAAGAAGGCCGAAACATTGTGATAAATATGGCAACAAAGATGAGGACAATAGTCCAAATAATGTAAATAGTGTACGTAATACCTCATCTCAGAAATATAGACAGATACTGAAGGGCCGAAACGTTGTAATAGATATGGCGACAAAGATGAGGACAATAGTCCGAATAATGTAAACAGTGTACGTAATACCTCATCTCAGAAATATAGACAAATACTGAAGGGCCGAAACATTGTAATAAATATGGCAACAAAGATGAAGACAATAGTCCGAATAATGTAAATAGTGTATATAATCTCAGAAATATAGACAGATATTGACAATGTTTCTTTCTCTCTCATTCTTAATGAAAGACAATATATTTTTTTTATTTCTATATTTCATTAATATATAGGAATATATTAAAGTCATAGAAAACAGAAAAGTAGGATAGATTAATTAACACCTTAAAATGGATTAACAGGTATGTCTCGTTCGCACCTTTCTCTGTTTTGAAATGGAATTTACAAGGAGTAACACTCAGTGGCTGTTCCTTTTTATTCTTTAATATCGTTAGAAATTAAATATTTTCGAGACATATGTATATGTAAGACATTGATATATTAATGGATAATATGGCGCATATTTTCAAGAAGAATTTAGTCAGGGGGGGGGCGTGTTCCCTCAGAAATTTCGTGTTTATTTACAAAGCATTTCTTCCTTCGTGTACAATATTTTTGTGCATAACACAAGAGATCTGGAAGGAAAATTGAAGGCATAAATTTGGGGATCATGTTATACACAAGTACACGTTTTTAGAAATTTTTACTCTGCTTAAAAAACAGCATTATTTGAAACAGCAAGATTGAAAATAAACAATCGATGATAAAACAGAAAATGTTGATAACTATCATGAATGGAGACTGAGACTCGGAAGATAAGCTCATCCAAGTTTTATTCGGCAAAATAGAAACAGGGTTTACATCACAACGTGCTCCTGGTATTCTCGAATATGGCTGACGATATTCAGTCACCCCCCCCACACACACACACGAGGGCGTCATGTGGCACAAGGCCTTTTTAACGTGGGATCTCCGTATAAACGGGTTCAGGGTCGGTTTACCTCCCCGAAAGAGAATCTGCTCTTCGGCGTAGCCTCGTTCGGGTTCCTCCCCGCCCGAAGGGAGAGAGTTCAACCGATCAGCCGGTCAGAAAGTGAACGACTGACTCAAATGTAGCGATTTTCCAAGCATAGCTCAGATGTGGCACAAGGCCGAAAGCATGTGGCACCCAGTGAGGATCGATCTCACTACTAAGTCGCAACTGTTCTAGCGAAACAAGCTAGGTAACCATTACACCACGTCGAGGTGCCCTTATTTTCCAAGCGTAGCTCAGATGTGGCACAAAGGCTCCTAGTGAGGATCGAACTCACTACTTAGTCGAATGTGTTGTTTTGGTGTAAGGAATATTATACGTACGATTGGGTCAGCGTTTGCGGCTAGCTAAGTTATAATTAAAACAGAAGAAGACCGTCCTCTCCCCATTCCCCTTTCCGGCCTTGCGCCACATTTCTGTGTAAAAACAGAATAAATATCACTACTTAGTCGTAATTGTTCTAGCGAGACAAACTTGCTAACCATTACACCACCTCGAGGCGCCCTCGAATATGGCTGACTGTCGTAATCCGGAGAAAGGGACGTAAACGAATACTGTGTCGTAAAAGAGTGTCGTAGTCCATCTCTTATTTACGACATTCCTCCCCACTGAAAAGGGGTACTTATTTTAGTCCCAACCATACCTTTTTGGGGGCACTGACACACAACCTGACTTCCGTAGTGTTTGTACAATCTCTCTGCATGATGAATCATGGTCTTCTGTATCAGCGTCACTTCCTGGGCTCATTAAAGGCTCATTTTGTATGGGTGTCAGCTCAACAGATGCCGGTCCGGAAGGGATATCCTCGGGGTGCTGCTAAGATGACTGCTGGGGTGAAAATGTCTCGGAGCCAGCAGGATCTGGGACCAAGTCTTGAACCGACACAGTTGGTTATCTCCCATCTGGATATCTGACGCATGCAAATGATTGATTACTATCGATCAGGTTAAACCGATCCACTAAGGAGTCATTCTTGGTAATACGAATGAATCGTCGCAACAACGTGAACCCAGGATTCATCAACCAAGATCGCATAGAGTTTCCATGGGTTGTGCGTCTCTGAAATTAAAAAAAAACAAAAAACGTTCACGTGGTGTACAATGTAACAATTGCTTACAAAACAATATTTGATATATCAGCAGGATTTTTTCTTTGAGAATAAGCGTAATTTTTACAATTTTTGTCTAAAAGACAGGAAATTCACCGAAATTGATTTTAAAAAATGAATAAAGGGAATATCATACGATATCTTTTGACAACATTATTATTAAAACAAAAACCTAAATATTGTATGTACGTTTTTGTTAGGTCTTTGTTTTAATAATAATGAATGATTTTGTATTTTTTCGCTTGTATAACAGGGCGATAGTTTCGCTAATGTAGGTTGGTTGTCTCAGATTCGTCCTTTTGTTGACTCGTGTTTAAAATTAGAACAGTTCTTTTTAACAAGATAAAGTTTGTTTCTATTTCGATTTTCGTTTTTTTTTTTTTTTCTTTTTTTCTTTTTTTTTTTAAGCGTTTCACCCAAAGCAAGGCGAGAAGCCACTAGGACACAAGGGGTTACAGAAAATGTGGAGCAAGATCAGATAGGAGTGATAGAGGAAAGGATGAGGAGAAGGATAATGGATAGATCAAGGCAATTGGAGATGTCGATTGACATTACACTTGAATAGCTGGAGATTATAGCTCTCAGGGAAACTGGAATAGGGAAGGGAGTTCCACAGGCGAGAGGGGTGAGACATGAAACTATTAGAGTAGAAGAGACGGCTACATTTAGTTGTTTCGACAGTGAAAGGGTGAGAGCGGGATGACAGCCTCGTAGGGCTCTTGAATTCATGAAGTCTGGGAACCAGCGAATGCAGCTCCTCGGAGCAATTACCATGAAAGTATTTGTAAAAAAGACAGAGTCTGTGAGAGAGCAACTGTAGACGAGATACCAGATCAGGGCTAATTATATTACATATCCGCCTCTGGATCTTGTCAAGAACCCCGAGGCAAACAGAAGGGGCACCAGACCATATATGACAGCAATACTCCATGTAAGGGGGAATTGTTGATTTGTAGATCTGGAGGATCGATTCCGGGGAGAAAAATTTCCTGGCGCGGCACAGGGAGCCAACTTTCCTTGCGGTGGACGAAGCAATTGACTCAATGTATTTGTTCCATCTCAGGTCAGCCGTCACCGTGAGACCGAACAGTGTTTCTGCTTTATATATAAAGCTTTCTTTCTTCATTGTTAATGGAAGACCTTTTTTTTTCATAGTTTATTAATATATACTAATATAATAAAAATCATATCAAGCAGAAAAATAAGAGATTAATTAACAGCTTAAAATTAGATTACTGGGTATGTCTAGTTAGCGCCTTTCCCCGAAAATAAGTTTTGAAACAGAATTTACGAGGGAGAACAGGCACTGGCAGTTCATTTCTGTTCTTTAATATCGTTAGAAATCAAATATTTTATTGATATATATATATATATTTATATATATATATATATATATATATATATATATATATATATCACATATTATGAAATAGACAAAGTCCGACAATTATTTTAAGACATTTTTATGTTTATACGTTCTTTTTATAGATACAAATATTTAAGTAAATGTTCTGTTTATAATAAACAGTATTAAACATTTACCGGCCTGAATGTCCGAGTAAATGTCATAGAAAATATGCGTCATCGAAACTGTATCTAATGAAGAACTATCATATAGCCTGACGTGCCTTAACCGCTTTAGCCACAGAGGAGCGTTTCAGTTAGCAAGGTCGATTTTACTGTTTTTAAACTACAATTCTCCATGATTTTCTCTCGTACTTTCATGTGCGATGCGTATCCAAATGTAAACAAATGACGTCACACATTATGAAAGGGACAAAGTCCGTCAATTATTTTAAGAAATTTTTTATGTTTACTTAAATATTTGTATCTATATATATATATATATATATATATATATATATATATATAAAAGCGTATAAACATAAAAAATGTCTTAAAATATATGTATCTTTATGACATTGATATATTAATCGATAATATGGAACACGTTCTCACTCGGTTGTATGCAAATTTTGTTTTAATTTTCCTTAAGACTTCTTCGGAAGTGCTCATTGTTTAAGATTTATTGGCAGGACGCAAAGGCCATGCGTACTAACGAAGGAATGGATAAGCACAATTATTTTATAATAGTTCTAAGTAATTTTGTCGCTTTGATATCATTTCCTGTTCTACTGCCATTTTCACAACCTCTTGCCTTTAATATACCACGTGAGTATCACATTTTCCAAACCGCCTTTCCCACATTATGTTTCCCAGAAATTGTAACTTCAGTATCTGTCTATATTTCTGAGATGAGGTATTATGTACATTATTTACATTATTCGGACTATTGTCCTCGTCTTTGATGCCATATTTATCACAACGTTTCGGCCGTTGTGCGCTCCAGCCTTCTTCATGTGGTTGGGAAATTAACAGGAGATAACTAATAACTGACATCTATTAAAGATGGCACGTGGAACTAGAACAATCTACCCCAGTGAGCGAAATAAAGGTTTCAGTCCGACATTCCAACCACCTGAAGAAGGCCGGAGCGTACAACGGTCGAAACGTTGTAATAAATATGGCGACAATGATGAGGACAATAATCCGATTAATGTAAATAATGTAAATTGTAACTTGTTTCCGATTCTAAGGTTGTAATCTCGTTCCCACCCTTTCATTGTCGAAACAGTTAAATATAACCGCTTGTTCTATTCCAACAGCTTCTTCTCTTTCACTTCTCGACAGTGGAACTCTCTTCCTCTTACTTTGCTTCCCTGATAGCTATAATATTTAAATATTCAAATGTAATGTCAATCGACATCTTCTGATGCCTTGATCCTGATCGCAGCGCTTCTCTCTATCCTTCCATCAAACACGCCTTTTACTTTCACTTTCACTGACTTCAACCACTTGCGTGCTAGAGGAACACCCACCTTGCTTGGAGCGAAATGATTTAAAAAAAGAAAAGAAGATACACTACATGAGATAATAGACATTGACAATCATTGATAAAAGTCTTTCTGATGTGAATCTGATATATGAACTCTATATATCAGATAAATAGTAAATTAATACCATATTTCTTCACGGCCACACCCTTTCACTGTCGAAATAGTTAAATGTAATCACCTCTTCTACTCCAACAGCTTCTTCTCTAGCACTTCCCGACAATGAAACTCCCTTCCTCTTACTTGCTTCCCTGTTAGCTATAATCGTCAAATGTAATGTCAATCGACATCTTCTAATGCCTTGGTCTGATCCCCGTCCTTTCCTATATCCTTTCCTCCTCAAACACCTCTCTTTACTCTTGCTCTCACACTCTGCAACCCCTTGCGTGCTAGTGGCACTTCTGACTTGCATGGGGTGAAATTCTGAAAGAACAAACAAAAAAGGAATACAGTATTATTCTTAGGTCGTTCTATAGAATAGACATCGACATATGTATTTTTGCCTAACACCATAAACTGTTTAAAAACAGGAAAACTCTCGTATAGATGCCATGAATAGCGTGTAGTCTGTTCAGAAATCCCTAAACTCTTAGCTGTCTACAACCGCTTTCTAGGATCAAATGGTTAAAGATGCTTTGAGCGAGGGATGCCTGAGGCTTTTGGCAAAGATCATCCTTCTTTGAATATTTTAAATTGAGGCTACCGAATCACAAACAAGGAATTATACCAAATAACAGAAATCATATTACTTGAGGGCTACCAACAGCAGCAACAACTAAAATGAATAGAACATATAAGTCGAAGAGAAAATAATGACATATTCAAGATGTTGATATTCCACCCTACTTCAAACAAAAGGTTAGGAGGGAAAACCCCATCAATACTGGAAAGAACGATTACTGCAACAACTAGTAAAAGATATTTTCCTAGAAACTTGTTTCAAGAGGAAGATTTTATAAATTTCAACCGAAAATAGTAATGGATGCTGAGTCAATAAATATCAAACGTTTCCTTAAAGGGAAACGGTTAATTGCCATTACCATTATAAAGAAGAAAATGCTATACTTTAATTCAAACAGTTGGCGCTGGTTTTTTATCATCATCTACGCTTCATGGTAAAAGGGGCATTTTTTATCTGTCAGATGGAGATAGTATTCTGCCCTTAAATAGTGTGTCTGTAGATGGTAAAGTATTCATGACTTATTCGAAGAGAAACAACTGCCACTGATGGAATCGTCAGCAGATGCGTTTTTAAATGGTAAGACTGTCGACAACAGTGCCAGATGGAATTTGAAACCTAGAGGAGGCGATACAGACGATCTCTTTAGCGGAACAATGGCGGCTGTTTTCGACACAGAACAAAAAAAAAAAAAAAAAAAAGGAACATAATGAAAGACATAATTTGGTTCCTGTCAATAACATCCAAAAGAAAATGGCACGTTAAATTTAGTCAGCACACAAGATATAGAAGCAGAACACAGCCCCTGTTCATATTTTAAATCGTTCCTTTTCCGTCAAGAAAAGATGGCAACAAATTTTCTTGTTTTAATTCTTTAAATGATGAATTTGGATGTACAAATGAATAGATTTTAAACTTTTTCTATTTCATTGAAACAGACGTTACACATTTTTTTTTTATCTCCCCTCCTTTCTTTCATTTTCTCACTGAAAGCAGGTAGCATCTCTCATGTCTTTTGCCTTCTCACAAGAACAAAAACAAATAGTTCATTATTTCTGAGGTTAAACATTTCTATTTACCTTTCTTCACAACTTTTTTCCATTTCACTGAAACAGACGTCTTTTTATTCTTAGTTCTTTCTTCCATTTTCTCACTGAAACTAAGTAGCGTCTTTTCCTTTCTTTCCATGCAATCAAAACGGAATAGTCCATTATTTATGAGACATTAGCAGGCGACTTTAAACATTTCTATCATTTTTTCTTCCTTTTTATCAGTGAAACCAAGTAGTGTATTTAATATGAGCTTTTATCTTTCCATGCGATCAAAACGGAAGAGTCCATTGTTTAAGATGTACTAGCGAGGCGCAATGGCCATGCGTACTAACGAAGGGATGGATAAACACAATTATTTTATGATAGTTCTAAGCAATTTTGTCGCTTTGATATCACTCCTATTTTCAGCTCTACTGTCCATTTTCACAACCTCTTGCCTTTAATATATCACGTGCGTGTCACATTTTCCAAACCGCCTTTCCTCATTGTTTCCCAGAAATTGTAACTTCAGCATTTGTCTATATTTCTGAGATGAGGTATCATGTACATTATTTACATTAATCGGACTATTTTCGTCATTTTTATCGCCATATTTATTACAAAGTTTCGACGTTGTACGCTGCGGCCTTCTTCAGGTGGTTGGGAAATTAACAGGAGATAACTAATAACTGACATCCAGTAAACATGGCACGTGGAACTAGAACAGTCTACCCCAATGAGCGAAATAAAGTGTTCACTTCGACATTCCCACCACTTGAAGAAGTCTGGAGCGTACCACAGCCGAAACGTTGTAATAAATATGGCGACAAAGATGAGGACAATAGTCCGAATAATGTAAATAATGTAAATTGTAACTTGTTTCCGATTCTAAATATGTGTTCTTTTTTTGTTTCCATTTTCCTTAAGACTTCTTCGCTTCTTATGCGTTCCGTCTATGGTATTCCCAGCATCCTTCTGTAGAACCATATTTCTTTTGTCTCCAGTTATCTCTTTATTCGCAAGGAGAGTGACCAGTATTCTCTGCCATATAGGTGTAGTGATAATATACGTGATATTTCAACATTATTTACTTTATTTCTAAGAAAATTTTCCTATTTCTTAATACTTCGCTTAGCTTTTGGAAAGCACATTTCTCTATTTTAAGAAGTCTTCGGATTTGAATGTAGTATTTTCCATCCTCTGCTAAAATGTTTTCAGATATTTAGACTTTTCTACTTGTTTAATGTTGGTATCTCCAATTAGTAATTAATATTTGGTACTTTTTTCTTTTGCTAACAACCATACAGGGTGGTCCGAAAGTCTTGTCACCACTATGATTTTCTATTTCAGATAGCTGACATGAGCTCCTACAATTTGGAAGAGAGGGTTAGTGTGAGTTTATTTTTACGGTTTATCAAACTTTTGCTATTTTTTTTAATCCAGTTAATATTTTTAGATTGTTAAGAATTTTTGGAAATGATAATGATTTTTACAAATACACGTTTTACTAATTAATCCATAGCTGGAGGAGAAGAGGTGGATATATGCCTTTTCCCGGGCGTTTTTGAGCGTAGATTAACATAAAAAGCCCGACTGGAATTAGAACTCGGCTTTCTAATTTTCAATTCCATTACATCAACCACACACCAAGTTTTACTGTATTTGTTTAATGTTGATATCTCCATTTAGTAGTTCGTATCATGCGCTTTTTCTTTTGCTAATAACTATATATTTATTGCTTATTTATGGTTTATCACCCTTTTGCTGTTTTTTTTAAATCCAGTTAATATTTTTATATTTTTAAGAATTTTTGAAGATAATAATGATTTTTAAAGATACATGTTTTACTAATTAATCCATAGATGGGGAAGAAGAGGTGGATTCATGCCTTCCCCACGCGTTTTTACGTGTAAATAAATATAAAGAGCCCGACCGGAATTGGAACTCGGCTCTCTGATTTTAAATTCTGAACTATTATCCATTACACCCCGCGTACACCCAAGCTTTATCCTCTTTTAAAACACTTCCCTGATATTTAATCTTCTTTATTTGTTTTGTTCTGGCATCTTCTGTTTTTAAATCGCATAAATTTATTTAAGTCACTAACATCTTGATCCGTTTCTCTTGCTAAAAAGCATATTTTGTGTCTTCTTGCAATTGTTGGTTAGTCATAATGTTGTTATGGTAGAATCCCTAACAACTGGACTAAGAAAGCCTTCCGGATATGAGAAATTTGTTACAAAGTCCAGATATGAGGGGTTATATTTAGATTAAAATAAAAGAACTGAAATCAGTTTTAACACTTATTTTCAATGTTTTATAGCAAACAAAATAAGTTAATGGTTAGTGCAATATCATGGAATTGATTTTTAAGGGAAAAAAAATATGTACTCTTAATAAAAAATTTATTAAAATTAAACAAAACAAATAATGTAACGAGGATTTTTTAATCGCTGTTGCATGATGATTCTTTCTCTTCTAATGTCATTCTCAACTTATTCCAAATTACGTTTTGCTTTTATTCTTGAAATTTTTTAAACGAAAGACATTTATTTTTTAAAATTCTGCGTGCGTTATTGTAATTGTCATAGCTGAATGCTGGCTTTCTTTCCATAAAACTGACAACCTTTTCAATACCTTTTACAATTTCAATCCAGGTTTCATCACAATCATGCATCTCGTCGCTATCTTGATGCAGATGTGTCTCGTTGTCATCTTTTCCTCTTATTCCCATCATCTTTTGCACCAAAGCAAGCCATTAGGGTAAGATAAGCATAAACAATTATCGAAATTAAATTTCCTGAAAAACAGAAATTTCAAATCAGTTACATATGACCCAAAAAGTTCAAATATACGCATCAAAATCATGTCCGGATATGCGGGATTCCGGATATGAGAGATCCCGGATATGTGGGATTGCGGATATGAGGGATTGCGGATATGCGGGATTCCGGATATGAGAGATTCCGGATATGAGGGATTGCGGATATGAGGCTCTCCGGATATGAGGGATTCTACTGTATTATTATTTGTTGATTAACCCGGATTAGTACCCTTGTTTTGTTTTTTTTGTTTTTTAACTTTCACAATGTTTCGACCGATTTATCGATTAGATTTCTTCAGGTACTGAGTCTATTCCAAAAGTTTTGAGATATTTTTAGGAGAAGCGGTTATAACTGTCCTGGTTTATTGTAATTTTAGAATATCATTACTCCGGGTTGGTGCATTGGTCTCGTGCCCACCTCGAATCTATGATACGACCCTTCCCACCCCACAGTCACTCTACTACACCTCAATTGTCATAATGAAGTATTCATATAAAATACAGATTTTATTGTAACCTAATTATATATAATAATAGATCATATACAATACAGATAAACAATTGGATTAGAAATATTGAAAATAATTACAATGTATCTAAATATAAGAGTCATGCCATAAGAGATTATATTCCATCTTAAATCAACAATGGTTTGCGGCGATTTTTGACAACAGCTTGAGATTTTTCTTGTTAAAAAGTTGAATAATTTAACACATTCAAAATTATGAATAAAAAAAGGTAGTGAATTTTATATAATCTTTCTTTGAGACTTGAGCATGGGAAAAACAAATTTACGGATTTGGATGAATAAAAAAGAATTAGCTCAAAATTCAAGAAATTTTTTTTATCCTTTTGAGACTTTTGCTTAATTTAATTTGTAACGTATATAAATGTCGGTCGAAAAAATAATCAAATCTTGAAAGATAGCGAGTGTCACAAAGCACAGCTCGGAACCACCAATCAGGTTTGTCCCACCATCAATCAGAGGTGGAAGTATTTGACGCCGGCACTGTCATTATTATATATCTAATAAGCTTTTGTTATCCCATATTGAAGAAGACATGTGTAAAAGCTCATTGAACCCACCCTACTAAACACTTCTTGCCAAAAATGACTTGTTTGCCGAATGCAATCGGCCCGTGAAGACAGGTTGATGAATCGATATACAATGATCTTTTGTATTGATTTAATGTACATATAAACAAAATAAATACACATTCTCCGCAAAAGTAGCAACCCATTTTGAATATGCCAAGGTTTTTGTATGCAACCTTAATGAAAAAAAACTGGGAATTGATTAATAAATACAGTCTCAGCAAAAGTATAAAATAGATTATTTAATTTTAAATTATTTAATTTTATCTACTCTTTTCAGTTATAATACGGTTTTCGGTATCGTAATTGGAACTTGTTTTCGTTTGCATTAGATACTCAGATATGACCTTCACACACACACACACACACACACACACACACATATATATATATATATATATATATATATATATATATATATATATATATATACATAGTTTTAAGTTTATATATATATATATATATATATATATATATATATATATATATATATATATATATATATATATTAATAAAAAGAAAGAACAGTAAGATATATAATCCGGTGTTCTTATAGATATTTTTTATTTTTACAAAATAGTGCTCAATGTAAATTTACAGAGCATTAATATTATAAGTTAATAGACTTAAAATATGGTTTTTCGCTACACAGTTCCAACCATGTTTCAAAAATGGAAGCTAAAAGCCCCTAATTTAATTTTGTACTTAAATTAAAGACATTACTTTCATTTCATCCTCAAGCGAATTTTGGAGTAACTTTAAAAATTACAGGGTTTTAAATACACAGCTAAAACAAAATTCATGTTTCCAAGGTTACAGATAAATCTATTTTGCTAGACTAGGGGTGTCAGTATGTTCAATATGTTTATATTTTAATGTATCAGTTATTGTTACGTTTTGGTAGTGGGTAGGGATGTATTTTTCAATAAATCTAACATCCGTTAAAAGCGTGTCGTCTGGATTTTTTTTGATTTTTTTTTTTTATTAACGGCTAAAATTCTAACGGCATTTTTTTCGTTCGTATATTTAAAGATTTTTGGGAGGTGTCTACGTCAGAATACTTTTTATTTAACTACGATTTGAAATATTTTTACTTTTAATTTTTAATATACTATATTTCTATCAAGAACAATTAAATGTAATTAGAATCCCTTACAGTTTGTAGAATTATTATCACATCAAGTCTTTTAAAAATTTTATACTTGAATATTATTCTAGTAAAATTTCCATTTCTCTGATTAAGTAAACTTTAGTTATTTATTTAATTACGAATTAAAAGGAATTTTAGGTTAGAATTCATTTTAATTAACTATAATTTTAATTACAACTTTAAAATATTTTCATTATTTTTTTTTTTTTTATATTTGATTTAATTGAAGTAAATGTATTAGGCCGGGGCAGAAAATAATGACGCAATAACGCCGCTCCTTGGCGTTCCATTTTTGAAACATGTTTGGAACTGTGTAGCGAAAAACCATATTTTAAGTCTATTAACTTATAATATATATATATATATATATATATATATATATATATATATATATATATATATATATATAGTTTTAAGTTTATTTATGGGATACAGTGCTCAATATCATAGATAAAGCGTATGTAAATATAAAAGTGAACATTGAAGTCATCACTCAGACTTGACAGACAGTTTCATACCAAATGCAATCATCAGGCCACATACCTTGTGTTTTTTCTCGACTATTTATATATACGAGTCGGTCGTACATCGTGGTTAGCCTATTGCATTGTTGGTAGTCTATTCTACCGGTTACTATGGGGGTGGTTTGTTAATTTGTTTTATTTATTTGGATAAATTTATTTTGCTTTTTTCTGTTATTTATTTTATTTATTCTTTTCAGCTTTCGATATTTATGTAACGTAGTAAAAATTTAGATATGAGTTCTGATCGTTTATTTAGTAGTTTATACAAACAAAATAAATAGACCGAAAGTATCTACCCATTTTGAATCTTACAAGGTTCTTTTATTTGACATACCTTAATGCAAAATATGAATCAAACTAAGAACCCATTAATGCGTGTTGAATAAGAGTTAGTTGGAAGTGAGACAGCATATATGAGACCTGGGTATTATTTGAATTTCTCATTCATAATACCTACACTGATTTTGAAAGAATTATTACACGAGGAAAATATTCATATAGTGCAGATATGACTCTCCATGCCTTCTTGTAGTTCCCAATGATAAAATCACTGTAGAAATTGGATGACATTTTGGACGGTGGGTGAGATTAATGAGAACCCGACAAAGCAACCGCTGATTACCACGTAAGATTAACTAGCAAACTGTAATAAAAAGTGAATAAGAAGTTATGATAAGTGTGTGTACTAATTGGGAATAGCTCAAAATTGATTTCAATCTGTAGTTAATTAGAGTAAGAAATGACTTGTAAATTTGACCGCCACCAAAACAAAATGGCTTTCTACCTGCCATCAGCCATGCTGATGGCAAACCCCGGGAGAGTGACACTCTACGCCTTTTGCGTTCAGGTTTTCTGCTAACATGAAGTGGAACGACTCTATTGAATTTAGGAAAATTAGTTCACTTTGTCACAGAAGAAATTATTTTTCTGGGCGTAGTCAATCTTTCACATTTTTATATCTAGCACTCGTCTCTTCATTGAATACTGCAGCCTGTTGCTATTGCGGCATATCTGTTTTAATTCTAGATTCTTTTAAATTCAAATAAGAGTCTGTTTTAATTCTAGATTATTTTAAATTCAAATAAGAGTCTGTTTTAATTCTAGATACTTTTAAATTCAAATAAGAGTTTGTGTTAATTCTAGATTCTTTTAAATTCAAATAAGAGTCTGTTTTAATTCTAGATTCTTTTAAATTCAAATAAGAGTTTGTGTTAATTCTAGATTCTTTTAAATTCAAATAAGAGTCTGTTTTAATTCTAGATTCTTTTCAATTCAAATAAGAGTCTGTTTTAATTCTTGATTCTTTTAAATTCAAATAAGAGTCTGTTTTAATTCTAGATTCTTTTAAATTCAAATAAGAGTTTGTGTTAATTCTAGATTCTTTGAAATTCAAATAAGAGTCTGTTTTAATTCTAGATACTTTTAAATTCAAATAAGAGTCTGTTTTAATTCTAGATTCTTTTTAAATTCAAATAACAGTCGGTTCTGACATTTTGACTTCAGTCACTTTCTCACTGATGTCACATGGCTTCCCTCAACAAATATTACCAAGGCAACTGTTCTGATAAGCCTTTTACCCTACAGTCTTGACTTCATAATTGTCAGTTAGGTCTGAGATGTTTATCAATGAACTAGCGAGGCTAAAATGACAACTAGATTTCACCGTTTTATTGTTGAACTAGCTAGATACATTCGCCACTTCTACTGCAATTGTTTCTTTTCTCGCACTCCTCACCTGTGGAACTCCTTTCCGATTTCTAGCTTCCCTGTCAACTACAATGTTTAAAAATTTTAAATGCAATTTTTATCCGTCTTCTGTCTTCCTTAACCCTGTTCATTATTGTTTTTTTTTTCCTCATTTCTCCTCATTACAATCTTCTCATTCACTTTCACGCCGTTTAACCTCCTGTGTCCTAGTGGCCTTGCTTGGGATGAAAAGATTAAAAAAAAAGAAGATATTACTTTAGGTAATTAAAAAAATATATATTACTCTAGGTAATTCTTCCTTAATCTTAAATATCCAGATACTTTCAGTTTCAATCGTAAATAAATAAATAAATAATCAAATACCTTGCCACATTATAAATATTGTCTTCTGAATAGGAGGACTTTACCGATAACATTCTATAAATACATCATGGTTTATAGGATGAAAAATAATCTCGCAGATATGCACTACAGATTAAACAAACACTGATTATTTTATCAAGCACTTTGTAAAAGTGGAACATTTTGATCCAGTTGGGGCGTGGAATTCAAGAGAAAACCATTAACCAACGGGTAAACCAAGAAAAAACTTTTAATTTTGATTTATTTTATTAAGAACTAAATATTTAAAGTTAACTGAATTCTCTGCAGCCTACAAAAATATATATTAACCAGTAATTAAATCAAATTTAATTGTTTTTTTTAAATACAGAAATTTGTCTACATAGTGATTTCTCTCTCTCTCTCTCTCTATATATATATATATATATATATATATATATATATATATATATATAAGTGAATACTGAAGTCAACACTCAGAATCGACATACTATTTCATGCTAAACGAGATCATCTGAGTGTAGACTTCACTTTATATTATCTTATATATATATATATATATATATATATATATATATATGTATTCAACTTCAAAAACGTTTCCAAAATAATTCTGTCCTTAAATTCACATATGAACTCAATACTAATAATAAAATCCCCTTCCTTGACATATTGATAAACACAAATAATAACAAATTTACTATTTCGCTATACAAAAAACCTACAAGCATAAATTTATGTACACTTAACTAGAAGAGCGAATGCCCATATTACTACAAAATAGCAATTATATAGAATCTAATACATCGTGCAGAAACTAATTCATCCACAAAACAGATTTTTTACAGTGAACTAAAGAATATAAAACAAACACTTATTAATAATAGCTTTCCAAACTATATAGTTGATGAACAAATAAGAGGCTTTTTTAGAAATCTCAATACTAAGCAAATAGTACATAATACTGCTTCTACTAATCTCAAACATATTCATCTCCTATATCGTAATCAAATGCATACTAATTATAAACAAGATGAAAATATACTAAAACATTTAGTATATTCTAATATATCAACTACAGATCCTAGCAAAAAATTAAATTAATCATATACTATACTAAATCTAGTATATCCAACTTAATTCTTCGCAATGATTCTTCTCACCCGGTTAGCGATTTGCAAAAAATATAGTTTATAAATTCAATATTTATGTTGGTCACACCACAAACTCGCTTTCACGACGCTTGACACTACATTTGAATGAAAACTCTAACATTTTTAGGCATTTAAAACAACATGCCTGCCCGCATACACAATTCCGTAAAATACTTGTCGAAAACACAATTATACTTCGACATGAAAACAATAGACAAAAATTAATAATCCTTGAAGCATTATGCATCAAACAGTTGAAACCCAACTTAAACAAAATCAATTATGGCATCTCTACAAATATCTATAATTGGTAACAGAAGCCATTAATTTATACCAACGGCTTACCATACTTTATACTTCTCAATTCACTCTCGTGTGGTCATGTGTGACGTCATGAGATGCGGTGCGATTTTCGCTTCTAGCGTCTTATATGCGCGTGTTTATCGTTGCTCAGAAGTCATCTATGTAAACAATGACAGACTATCATTACTGTCGTGTCTGTATATTGCTTAATATGTTGTAATTGACATCTTTGATAATGGCTTATGTAAGCCGAAAGCTTAGATTGAATTAAAAAAATATGGATCACTATTGCGAATTTCTTTCTTCGTTCAATGATAATGTTATTAAACTTATCAGATGTTACGAAAAAAAATTACATAAAATAAATACACAACACTTGTCTATATTATTTAATGAAGCGTGTATGAATGAAAAGATGCTGCCTAAATACACACAATATATATATATATATATATATATATATATATATATATATATATATATATATATATAATGAAATGAATAAATATAAATAAATGTACGTTGAAGTGATTACATAAACACACACACACACATCTATCTATCTATCTATCTATCTATCTATATCTATATATATATATATATATATATATATATATATATATATATATATATATATATATATATATATATATATATATACAATGGACACCGTCCTATTGTGAACGATAAATGAAGGTCAGCAGTGGATGGTGCCTTTCGTTTTACAATTATGCATGCTAGCAGGGGCTATTGTGAAGAAAATCAGAAAAGGTAAAGTCATATTTCATATGTGCTTTTCTTATTATATATATATATGTGTGTGTGTGTGTGTGTGAAAGAGAGAGAGAGCGAAAAGCCTGAAGATTGCGTCTAGCATCAAACAGCCTGTCGCCTCCAAGTGTTGACTTCAATGTTCACTTATATATATATATATATATATATATATATATATATATATATATATATATATATATATATATAATATATGTAGATATATTAGGCCGATTAGGTACATTTTTGAGACAAAAAGTAGCAGCAATACTACTACTACTACTACTACTACTACTAATAATAATAATAATAATAATAATAATAATAATAATATATATTATTAATCCTTTAGACGAAATAGAAACATTATGACAAAAGATGTTTAAATTGATTACACTGTAGCTGCACATTTCAACCAACCGTACCATAGCACTGATAATGTTGGATGCGTTATTTTACCGTTTCATTTAAAAGCATAAATAATACCGAAAATCTGAATTAAAATCCATTTTTATAATAAATTCACACATTCTACGTGTAAATAGTAAGTTATGCATTCTCAGTGAACAGAGTTCCGCATAAGGCCATTTATAACACGCATACGCACACACACCCAATCCGGATCAGGACAAACAAGACCAAAACTCCTACATTTAATGAGTAAATGTAAGTCATACAAAATCAATAAAGTTTCCCCTAATAGTCTACATACATTGTATCTTTTTCGTTGAGAAGGACACAGGCATATTCGAAAATGCTGATTTTTTACATCTTTTCTCAGTATGCTTCTATCTGGTCTAAGGACAATAATAATAATAATAATAATAATAATAATAATAATAATAATAATAATAATAATACTTTCTCACAAGTGCAGACCATACCTTACGAAGATATTTATCTATGTAAAATATATATGATTTTTCCCCTCAAAAAATGTCCAGTGTAAAATATCAGGATGCCATTTCTGACCTTAGGTCTCTGGTCGGGACCCAGTAAGAAATGAATATACACCAGAAATCAAAGGACATAAATTATTATTATTATTATTATTATTATTATTATTATTATTATTATTATTATTCTGAAACTCTTTCTGTAAAAGAAAATGCACAAGGAAACTTTGGGTGGACTCATGGAAAGAATATAAGATCTAAAAGTCAAACCAAAACGTCCAGTATGGCTCTTCCAGTGGATAAACAGGGAGCCCGTCCCTCAGGAGGGAATTTACCTGAGGTCGAAAACTCTACCGTGGAAACAAACACCTAGGCAAATAAAGAATGGATGACAAAGTTGTATGCTAGTAATGAGAGTTAGCTGAAAGTTCTACTGAAATGAGTAAAATGTTTCAGTGATGACATTGAAATGAAATTCGGTTTGGATAAATGTGCTAAAGTACATCATTTTACGATGATCACTACAAAAAACCTCCTCTGTTTGCTTAGACCTTGTTTAACAATCAAATATTTAGAAGAAGAAGAAGCTTTATAAGAATCTCGGTGTATATGAGGCTGAAAGAATTCATCATAAAAAGTGAAAGAAATAGTACGAAAAGTGTACGATAAAAAAAAAGCACATAAATGGAAATCTCCAGGAATCCATAAAATTCCTAACTTTTGGCTATATTATCTAAATACAGCACTAGCCAAAGAACTTTAAAAAATGGTCAGTGACCTCTACTAAAATTCCACCATGGGTAGCCAAACTAATATTCTTCCTTCTACCTAAGAATACTGACACAAATGTCAAAAAAAAAAAAAAAAAAAAAAAAAAAAACTGCAGACCAATTACATGTCTTCCCACTACTTAGAAATTGTTAACATCTTTTCTGACAAAACAGATATATTCCTTCTTAGAAATAATGACACACTACCTCTTGAATAAAAAGTGTGCAAACATGGCTCTTACGAATATAAAGACCAGTTACTTATTAAAAGGATAGTCTTGGAAAACTGCTTCAATACAAAATAAATCTCAGTACTGCCTGGATAGGTTACCATAAGACATTCGATAGTGTTCCCTATTCCTGGATTTTAAAGTCTTTAAATATATACAAGGTATATATCGTCATCAGTTTCGTCAAATTATGTCGATATGGAAAACAAGGCTTCATTTCAATTATATAAATGGAGTCTATAAGTTTGGTGAAATATCAACAGTGGAATATTTCAAGGTGGTTCGTTGTCTCCCTTACTATTTTGTATATTCCTAATAGCATTAACCAGCTAATTTGACAGGATGGAATATGGCTATAAGTTATCGCAATAGGAAAATAGGCCATTTGTTTTACATGGAGGACTTAAAGGTGTATGTTAGAAACGACAGAAGGTTTTCTGAAAACACTAAAATGTTTCAGTGATGACATGATGAAATATGGCTATAAGATATCTCAAAAGAAAATAGGCCATTTGTTTTACATGGAGGACTTAAAGGTGTATGTCAGGAACGACAGAAGGTTTTCTGAAAACAGTAAGATGTTTCAGTGATGACAATGGAATGGAATTTGGTTTTTGGATGTGCCAAAGCCACAATTTTACGAAGATCGCTACAGTAACCCTTCTCTTTTAGCTT
Organism: Acanthosepion lycidas; assembly: GCA_963932145.1. Classification (NCBI taxonomy): domain Eukaryota; kingdom Metazoa; phylum Mollusca; class Cephalopoda; order Sepiida; family Sepiidae; genus Acanthosepion; species Acanthosepion lycidas. Next base: position 66,183,038 of record OZ010613.1, on the reverse strand, counting down.
AGACCCTCTGGTGTAACAATTGAAGATTTAGAGCAAGAAGAAGGCTATAGGTGCCTCAGTGAAGGAATTCACCGTAAAAATGAAAGACATAGTGCGAAAAGAGTTCTATAGAATGGTACGACTGATATTAAGAACTGAATTGAATTATCAGAACAGAATTATGACCATTAATGGCCTTGCCATTCCAGTGTTTCAATATAGTTTCAACATTTTGAACTTGACTCTTAATTATATCAGACAAATAGATTCTAAGACAAGAAAGTTTCTTTCTGAGCATAACATGCATCATTTAAGGGCTAATGCAGATCGTCTACCCCTTGAAGAAAATTGAAGAAATCTTATTTAGCTAGAATTGTCATACAAGACAACTATTGGCTTATAAACATACGTGGAAACAACAAAGAAAATCTTCAACGATGAAATAAGTTTGTAAATACAAGCGAGATTTACATTTGGTAGATTCTGTAGAAAACCAAAACAGAACCCAAGAACCAAGTGTTGCAAGAAAAATTGTGAAAAAGAAAGCCAAGGATAAAGTTCTTGAATAAATGAAACAAAGCTGGCAAAACAAACCCCTGCATGGCCAATATCCAGAACGAGGCTAATAAAGCCGATGTTGATAAAGTTAACACTCATCGATGGTTACGAACATCTGGATTAAACGCTGAAACGGAAGCTTTATTTTTGTAGGGCATGACCAGAGTCTTTTCACTAGAAACTTTCAGGCAATTATCATACCTAATAGTGCGGATCCAAAATGCAGGTTCTGGGACAAATATCAGGAAACCATAGAACATCTAATCTCATGATGTTCTGTACTTACGCCAAATGAATATAAAAAATCGTCATGATAGATTCGGGCAATACTTACACTGGGCAATACTTACACTGGACAATGTGCAAACATTTTGGAAAAGATGTTCATAAACATTGGTATGAACATCACCCAGCACCAGTTACAGAAATAGAAGACATCACAATTCTATGGGATTACACCATTTTTGCAGACAGGAAAATTGAGGCAAATAGGCCGGATATAATTGTCAAAAACCTAAGGAAAAAACTTACCTACTAATTGATATGGTTTGCCCAGCGGATTGTAACATTTCAGACAAGGACTTTGAAAAACTATCGAAATATAAAGACCTGGAAATCGAAGTCGAAAATATCTGGAAATTCAAAACAAAAATAGTACTAGTCATAGTAGGTGCGCTTGGAATGATAAAAAAGGAACACAACAACACATTGAGAGAAACCCTGGAAATCTCAACTGAAGAGAAATACAAAAATTGTCTTGATAATTACAGACACTAAGAAGAACTTTGCCTATTTAACGCTGCTGATGGTATGAGAGTTAGAAAAACAAATCATGACAACAAAACAACACTACCTGCCTTAGGTAGTGTGACCATAGAAATCGAAATAATAATAATAATAATAATAATAATAATAATAATAATAATAATTCCTTTGATTTCTGTTTTATACAGATTTCCTTCCGTTTCCCAATCACAAACCTAAGGTCAGAAATGGCTTCATGACATTTTCCAAAAAGAAAAAAAAGAAAATATAATTTAAAAAAAAAATTTTTAAATTCTAAGATCACACACATATTAGAGAAAGCTCTTCTTGTGATGTGAGCTGTACTTGTGAGTACATTTTTTTGTATTTTTTACGACAGGGGCTACAAGGATTTCCTTCATTGAGTCTATAGGAACCAATCCGAGGTCTCAAGTCCAACTTGAATTATTAATATCCTCATCAGTCACATATTTGCGCCATTGTCTATGTATGTGCGCGCGTTTGTGTGTATGGCTCTTACACAGTACAATTACGTTCAGGTTCTGAGAGCTTTTCACGTTTCTGATATTTACTAACAACACTGATTAAAAATAACAAACAAAAAAAACCTTTGTTAAATGCAATAAAATCTGCTAAGCTGTGCTCCCAGACACGTCGAACGACAGAAATTTTTTAATTTTTAAATCTAGCGTTCTTAAGTCTTCATCGTTTCTTCTCGGTATAACCGACATTAAAGTTCTAGATCTTTACATTCTCAGCTACATGTATAATTTCATCAACGAAATCACTTGTTTAGTCCAATGATTTGGTCTGGTCTGTTTAACGGCACATCAACTCGTTATGGGTCATAAATTTTCTTTTCTTTTAAAGTACTATTGGGGTAGATTTATAAATAGGTAAGATAGATTCTTTATGATTCTTTAGCGCCAATTTATAATATCTGATGAATTATTATCTTCTAGATTTAGAAGTTCATTCGCTTGAAACCATTTTTATGTTATTAATCTGAGTAGGCTGTTGTATAGACTTGAAAGTCTTGATGTTTTTGACTCTCACGTGGATGTCATGCATGACATCCACATGAGAGACTCGATCTGACGAGGTGATTTAAAAATATGGTTCGAGTTCTTAGTTTAATAGTTTGTTGTGGCCTCTATATGGTGTTGGACGAAATAACCCCAAGCGCAGTCTATCCAATGTGCATTTCTTTTTATATTTTGTTCTTCGGTAAAAGAAACAGTAAGACAGGGTAAAATTAGAAATAAAATGAATGAACATGGCAGCACAAATAAGACAAAATATTAAATATTAAAATAATTATCAGTAAGCCTTCCATATAAAGATAATTAAAAAAAAAAAAGCAACGGATTTTCTTTTTTAATCGTTAAATATTGAATGCCAGAATTACTATCCTCTTTGAGTAGTATATGTAACAGAACGAATGTAAGCGAACATTTAACAAAAAAAAAATGGAAACGTAAAAAGAATGAAGAAAATATCTATAAAACAGAGGAAAAAGAGTGAACGAAGCAGTCGTATGTTATTTATAATTCATGCTTTTCACTTGAGCCGAGGTGAGTTCAGTAGATTAGAGTTAAAACTCCATTGGGCGTCGCCATGTTGTCGGCCGGATGAAGGCGAAACCGCTGGTAGCTGTCTGCGCATGCGTACACGTTAATGATTGGGCGTATGTAACAGATTAAGATGAGAAATGTGCACGTCGACACGATGTATGTATCCTGATTAAGTGCATACCATATATGCCTCCATGTAAACGCATGTATCTAAATGTCGCTGCTGCATTCTGAATATCTGCTTTGTCCTCTGCGATCTTTGGAAAGATTTTGTGTATATATGAAAATCATTGCTTCTATTCCCTTACATGACCACACACAAACGCGCGCGCGCGCACGCACACACACACACACACAGATATATATATATATATGACGAAACCTAATTTTATGGTTCTCTATATTTATGGGATAAAGTGCTCAATATCAGAAAAAGAGCGTATGTAAACATAAAAGTGAACATTCAAGTCAACACTCAAAGACGACCTACTGTTTGATGCTAAACGCGATCATGGGGCCCTCTCTCTCTCTCTCTCTCTCTCTCTCTCTCTCTCCATATATATATATATATATATATATATATATATATATATTAGAGAAATTATTTTGATAATATATTTATATATATTATTCATTTGATTATATATATGTGTGCATATACATATATATATATATATATATATGTGTGCATATATATATATATAAAGAAGTATATTTTTATGGTGTGCTATACTTATAGGATAAAGTGCTCAATATTGTAGATAGAGCGTATGTAAATATAAAAGTGAACATTGAAGTCAACACTCAAGTGTGACGATTGCGTCTAGCATGAAACAGTCTGTCGCCATTAAGTGTTGACGTCAGTGTTCACTTTATATATATATATATATATATATATATATATATATATATATATATATATGTGTGTGTGTGTGTGTGTGTGTGTGTGTGTGTGTGTGTATATATATATATATATATATATTACAATGAATCATTCATACAAAAAGTAAATTAGTAAAATTAAACTTTACTAATTTAGTATCTGTCTATATTTCTCAGATGATGTATTACGTACACTATTTAAAATATTCGGACCAGTCTTCTCATCTTTGTTTCCATATTTATCACAGCGTTTCGGCCGTTTTACGCTTCGGCCTTCTTCGGGTGGTTGGAATGTCGATCTGAAACCTTGAGCTCTGATAACAGCAAAATTTGCAATATGAGCACTGGTAAAAAAAATAGTTGCTGAAGATATTAGGTTTATAATACCCAGAAATTCATGCACAGATTTCCTCAAGGACACATGGCACAATGGATAAAGGCGTTAGTTAGACCCAGTGACAGGACCCAAAGAGTGTGAGTTCAATACGTCAGCGGAGAACATTCAGAGGGGAATTAACAGGAGATAACTGACATCCATTAGATATTGCACGTGGAACTAGAACAGTCTGCCCCAGTGAAATAAAGGATCAGTTATTAAGAAAAAGAACATACAATGCTTCAGATTTATCAAAACTTCAACAGAGTATGAGTGATGGAGAAAAAAACAAAAAAGAAATTCCGGCATTTTTTTTTTAATGTCCCGTTTGATTTTCATTTGTTAAATCATGTTTCACGTGCTTTTTTAAACTGATGTTAATATAATTTGTAGCGTTCCAAATTCAAAGAGAAACCACATGTCCATCCGATTTTCCAAGAAAAATCATAATTCTAATTTCCCTGTTTATAATTCAGGTGCTAATGTATATTTGTGTGTGTGTGTGCTTGTGTGTGTGTTTGTGTGTGTGTGTTTGTGTGTGTGTGTCTTTGTGTGTGTGTGTGTTTGTGTATGTGTGTGTGTTTGTGTGTGTGTTTGTGTGTGTTTGTGTATGTGTGTTTGTGTGTGTGTGTCTTTGTGTGTGTGTGTGTGTGTGGTAAACCTTATGTTTGGTTGGTTTTCGTATGTTGCATTGGGAACTTTCTTACATAGATACCGTTTGTTTTAGATAAGCATATGTTAGATTCTCTAAGAATGGATTCAATAAAGGTTGGCGAGGGATATAATGTTTTTGACGTTGTCATTAGTAATCCATCTAAGTATTTTCGACGTAAAGAATTATGTTCTTTTTTAATTCAATTTTGTAAAGTTATGGCCTCTTTTGTCCCTGTGTATTACAAGAGAGTTTGAATGGTTGTCTAAACAGAAACTTTCTCATGATACACACGAAGAAAGCTGCACATAATTTTGATTTTACAAATCATTCTGTCGCATTTTAATCCATAATCATATATTTGGGCAGCAATCTCTCCCTCATATTATATTCATGAAGAACGACCGACAAATGACTTAATTCAATTTTTCTTGTGATCTAGTAATTTTCTTCTTTTCTGAACGTACATTTTGTAGAAACTGTCCAAATATTTTGTATGTCCGTGCGCTTTCGAATATAATTTTGCCCATGATCAAAGACGTTTTTATTTTTACTTTTAACCGAATGTATACATTGTTTTATGTAGATTAATGGATTGCATCACGGATTGAGGAATAGGAGAGAGGAGTTCGAATTCCAGTCAAGTTCATTACATTCACTTACGTACTAATACTCTTGGGAAAGGCATGAATCCCCGCCCCAAACTATTACTAAATAGTATCACAGACTGAGTTCTATAGCCTTGGGGGCATCCAATTTAAGAGAAAGAAAAGTCTGAATTCAAATGATCCTGGAGAGGGTTGCGCTTCGTGAGGTTATCTTGCTCAAGACACGCCACTTCCACTGTGGCTATATATATGAACAAACTTAGATAGATAGATAGATAGATAGATAGATAGATAGATATGAACAGACTGAGATAGATAGATAGATAGATAGATAGATAGATATGAACAGACTGAGATAGATAGATAGATAGATATGAACAGACTGAGATAGATAGATAGATAGATAGATATGAACAGACTGAGATAGATAGATAGATAGATAGATAGATAGATATGAACAGACTGAGATAGATAGACAGATAGATAGATAGATAGATAGATAGATAGATAGATAGATAGATAGATATTAGGTTGGTGCAAACATAATGTCGTTTTTTGACGTTCAACTTCAAAAGAAAAACGACATTACTTTTGCACCAACCTAATAGATAGATAGATAGATAGATAGATAGATATGAACAGACCGAGACAGAATAATTTCGCTACCTCATGATAAGGTAAAGAACATTAATATAAGATAAAGAATGAGATATGTAGAAAAAGAAGAAAAAAATTCTCGCATTTTTACTTTTGTGTTGTTTGATTTTGATGAGCTAAAAAACATTGGTAGATTTTGTAGCGTTTCAAATTCAAAGAGAAACGACATGTCCATTCGATTTTCCTAGAAAAGAATGGATTCCAAATTGTAAATATTGCTTTATGTATGTAAATGTATCATAATACGAGTTTGTTTGTGCAGGATTCAGATGTTAATGCATATTCGAAAGTGTGTTTGTGTGTGTGTGCTCTTCTAATCGAATCGAGCTCTCCTAGCTACTTTCGTATAGTAGAAAGGTGAATATTTCCGTGTCGCTTGTCGTGGGACGATGGCTTGATCGGTAGTATCTCTGACTGATATCAAATCGTTTGGGTTTCCATCCCGGCTTAAACCACTCGGCTGTCTACCCACACAGATGAGCTGCCTGTGCATGAATTTATTTTGCAACTAACTAACTATATATATATATATATTTATTTATGCAATATATATATATATATATTATATATGCGCGGGACTCATTGGGAAGCGCTCAATATCAGTGATAGAGCTAACAGACTTAGTTAGATTGATGTGAGTGTGTGACCCTGAGTTTCACAAACTCACATCAATCGAACTAAATAAATATATATATATATAATAAAAAGTAAACTTTTTTGTAAGGAAAATCATATTTTTTTTAATTGCAGGTTGAGTATTTTAAAACATTAATAATAAAATATATAAACTAAGTTACCTCCCTTACATATTACATTTTTAAATTAACGATAACGGATCTTCTTTCATTCACATTTACAAAAAAATTCACAACTATCGATTACATTAATTTTATTGTCTTAGCAATTCACCCTTCAAGAAGTTCCTGGATGAGATTGAAAGTACTTAATAAAAGAAATAACCAAAACTACGGTGACTTTCTTAATTAGTTTTGTAACACGACTCAGAAACTGATATGTGAATTTGAGAGGATTAAAATAAAAAAAAGAAATAGATATGTCTAGATTACTCAACGAAACATGCTTAAATGAACATATGCTGCCAAATATATATATATATATATATATATATATATATATATATATATATATATATATATATATATATATATATATATATATAATTATATGCGTGTCTGGGTGTGTGTGTAAATATACACGGTGGACACTCTCATCGTATTCAAAGTATAAGGGTTAAGCACCTCAGTTCCTAGAAACCGGCAGCCCTGACACCAGCACATATGATTTGGTTATAGTGGTGAAGTTTTTGTGCCGAATAAAAAACACTTTTTCAAGGGAAGAATATAGTAACCTGGTGCACTACGTGTCACAAGCTACTCATGCATCCCCTCTGCACGTTTTCAATTCAAAGTTGTCCTTCTTCTTCTAGAACAGTTGCTCAGTCGCCGAATCGGCTAAGGCACGTCAGGCTACATGACACTTCCGTATAGGATGCAGACTTGATTATTGTCGGAGGACGAATATTTTCTATGAAAATTTCTTGGACATTCAGACCGGTAAATATCGTTAATACTGTTTATTATAAAACAGAGCATTTACTTAAATATTTGTACCTATAAAAAGAATGTATAAACATAAAAATGTCTTAAAATAATTGTCAGACTTTCTCCATTTCATAATATATATATATATATATATATATATATATATATATATATATATATATATAGAGAGAGAGAGAGAGGGAGGGAGAGAGAGAGAGATGTATGTGTATCTGATCATTAAATAAATTCTAATTGTTAATCACATATTTAAAGGAAGTTTTTCCGGCATGGCGTCATATTCTGAATCGAGCTAATATTGTTCACTCTCAAAGAGTGAGGTAGCATATTTACTGACTAATTCAGAAAAGAAAATGTAGAAAAATGGGAAAAAAAACTATCTCTGCCCCACACCAACACTAGTAGGGTAGCTCGTTATTCTCAACCAGTGAAACTCCCTCCTCTTCCTTCTCCTAATACTCCTCTTTCTCCTCCCACGAAAACATCAGTGATATTCTGCCTGCCTCACATTTGGTCAAAATGTCATCTATGAAATTCTTCACGCGTCCGGTCGTATGTTTTCGATATCTTTTTGTTTAACTTTTCTTACTTAGATATCTTTCCACCCCACCCAAAAAAAAAGCAAATTTTGGGACTTATACTAAGTTAAAACTTTAAAACTCTATAAACAATTCACATTCCCTGTCCGCAATCCTCCCTCTGATCCTTCTTTGTAAGCCTTAAATTTTTTAATTGATTTCCCTTTGAAGGCTCCATCCATTTAACCATCTACTAATTATACCAATTCAATTGGGGGGTAGGCAGCACATGCCTCCTCGAACAACCCCCGTTAGCTCCCCCTCCCACTTTCTTCCGCTGAATTTCTTAGTCCTCAAGTACATAAGCAAGCTTGTCTCGTGGCCTTTAGGTTTCTGACCGGTACGATGACCCAAAGAGGAGTTCTGTCGTCTTGATTTTGGGCAGTCGCGATATGTCCACTCGGAGCATCACTCATGTATTTTCTTTCCTGGGTTGACTGTTCCTTCATTAAGAGTGCTAGAGATAAACGTTTTCTGGGTTTTAGCATTAATCACCTGATAGTCAGGGATCCGAACCTTCGAGTAAATCCGAAGGAGGCAGGTGTATAATATCGAGGCTATTTTGTGAATGGCTTCCGGGATCGTGCAGTAGCCTCCGGTGGGGCCTCTCGATGCCACGGTACTGCTACGGCTGTATCACTAAACGATTCTCTCCAAGGTATATATACATGCAACACTTGTGGGTGTGTCTGTCCTTCTACCTACTAGTCTTCCATCAACCAATGCCCATATAAATCCAATAAAAATTCAGATGAACAAAAATATCAAACCCAAATTAAAAAGAAGCCTCTTCGTAGACCATTTCCCACAGGAACGTGAGGGAACTAGGTTCCAACTTTCGACAAGTGGAACACCATCTTCTTTAATCTAAACCAGACCTTCTGTTACTTTCTGAAATCGGGCATCAACATTCCAAGCTCACTCGAGCGGCTCACAATGCCAAGCTACTGATCTTTTATAGTTAAACACGACCACCTAAATCGTCACAGCCACAGACCTAGTGCCTACATCAAGGACGATTTTTCCTATGCCAGTGATACAAAAAATGAGGAAATCGATCTTTCTTATACGCGCTTCCGCGTGGCGCTTATCCTTAGTCACATATTCGTCTTTTCTCTTTATCGCCCTCAGGACGAAGGGACTGTAATCTTCGACTGAATATCAGGAAAGATTGATAATATCCACGCTCAATTTTTCTCGGCCAGCTTTTCATATCTGCGGTGACTTCAATATCTATCATAAAAAAAGGCTGGTCCACTCAAACAAAATGGATATTGAAGGCAGATATTGCTGAGACATCATCATCTATGAACTAACCCAGTTCGTCTGATAACCTACCCGTGCTCCCGTATCAAAGCTTTATACCCACTAGACGAGTTCACAGTCCCGGGTGACTCAGCTCTTGTAGGCAAACATGATCATCTAAATCGTCACGGCCACGGACTCGGAACCTACATCAAGAACGAGTTTCCCTGTGGTAAGGAAGCAAAAAACGAGGAACCCGATATCATGTAAATGTGCTTTCCCGTGGCACTCATCTATAGTGCCATATTCGTTTTTCCTCTCTACCGTCCTCAGGACAAAGGGACGGTAATCTTCGACCGAATATGTGCGAAGATATATATGAACTAACCGAGAATGTCTGAGAACCTGCCCTGATAAATGCTTAGCAAAAGTTTTACATCGACTAGGCACTTCCGACCAGTCCCTAATCAGTGTCCAGATTGATGCCAAACACAAACATTCCTCTGATGTACCGTTCTATAGAACGATTTTCCGCTATGCGAAAATAGACTGGGACAGCTTTCGATCCTACACGATAGAAGCACCACTCTCAACTTTCTTCAAGCATGCTACCTTCAAAATATCTGCCCTTGTCACTGATTGGATCCTTTCGTCTTTGCTCTCTACGGTTCTCAGGACAAAAGGACGGTAATCTTCGACAGAATATCTGCAAAGATTGATAATATCTTCACAATTTTCCTCGGCTAGCTTTCATATCTGCAGTTACTTCAACGACCATCATAAAGAGCGGCGACTTCACTCCAACTAAATCGATGTTGAAGGCAGATATTGCAGAGACTTTTCCATTGCTTATGAGCTAACCCAGACCGTTGGAGAACTTACCCGGGACCCGGACGACTGGACATTAGGTGAACCTCCTTGATCTGTTTTTAACCTCCTACCCTGAGAAATGCTTATCAAACGTTTTGCCTCCACTAGGCACGTCAGACCATTAATCAATGTCCAGAATGATGCCAAACCTAAGGCATCCCCTGACGTACCGTTTCCACAGAACGGTCTCTCGCTAAACGAAGGCAGATTGAGACAGCTTTCGATCCTACATGATTTAAGCTCCCTCTCTAAACCTCTTCAAGCATGCTGCCACGAAAACTGCTGCCTTTGTCTCTAATTAGATCCTTTCTAGAATAGAGAGTTTTATACCCACCAAAAATTCCAGCAAAAAAAATCAGTCAACCCTGGTTCTCCATTGAATGCGCTGCAAACATAACTTACCGAAACCATTACTTCAATATCTATCTCAAGGTGCGATGTAGTTTGGCCCTTATTGCATTCAGAACTTCCCTCAATCGCTGTAAAATTTTCTAGAAAACGCCAAGTGCAGCTACGCACGAGCAGTCCAGACCAAGGTTGAAAAGAACAAAATTGGATCCTGTAAATTCTGGAAGATGATCAACCAAACTATGAACATAGTTAAAGCGGTCATGCCCACAGTTGTAAATGGCCCTGACGTGATATCTTCCTCGACAGATAAGGTGAACCTCTTCGTCTCTAGCTTCGTCTCTAACTCAACGTGAGATGGCAAATACCAGCCCTCTCCAAGTTCCCATATCTCACCGAGCACAATCTCAGTAATATTGCCATCACAGTAGGAGGAGTCTCCAGACGTATCAAAAGATTTGATCCAAAGAAAGCCACTGATTCAAACAAAATTCCAGTGGTTGTCCATAAGAAAAACAACCGGGGATTATCCCAATCCTTACTTGAAGGAGATATAATTCCCAAACCTGTGCAAAGTGTCAAACGTATGCCTGGGTTTCAAGAATGAGGGCGTACGATCTTCCTACTCCCTGTACAGACCCCTCAATATCATCAGTAAACTCTTTCAGGCCATAATCAATAAGAGTGACATCGAGCAATTAGAAAAGGACAACCTCTTCATCGACGTTCAGTATGGGTTTCGGTCAGCCAGATCCACTGTCGACGTCCTAACTACGATCACTCACAGAATCAGTTAGGCTCTTGACGACAAACACAACTCGAAGACCATAGCACTAGATATCTCAAAGGCCTTTAACAAGGTGTGGCACAAAGGCTTACTACACAACCTATCCAGTCATGGAATCACCGGAAGGATCTTCTCGATCATAAAATCCTTCCTAACAGGTAGGTCTATGAAGGTTGTTATCAATGGCAGGTCCTCTGGAACCCTAGAGTTCAGCGCAGGCATCAATCGGAAAAATACATGATATTTCAGCACTCTTTTTTTTTGTTTCTAGCAAACTTTTCCTGTTTCTTAATACTTTGCTTAGCTTTTAGAAGGCACCTTTCTCTCTTTCAATGAACCTTCAGATTTCTGTGTCGTATTTTCCATCCTCTGTTAAAATGCTTCCAGATATTTAAACTTCTCTACTTGTTTAATGTTGGAATCTCCCATTCGTTGTTAGTATCATGTACTTTTTCTTTTCTTAACAACTCTACAGGGTGGTCCGAATGTCTTGTCACTCCTACATAAGATGATTTTCTATTTCAGATGGCTGACATGAGCTCCTACAATTTGGAAGAGAGTTTAGAGTGAAACAATTTTCAGACCTTCCTGTACATTGTTTTTACGGTTTATTAACCTTTTGCAGGTTATTTAAAGCTAGGTAATAATTTTAGATTTTAAGAAATTTTGGAGATAATAATGATTTTTATAAATACACGTTTTACTAATTAATCCATAGTTGGGGGAAAGATGTAAATTCATGCCTTTCCCAACCGTGTTTGTTTGTAAGTAAATATAAAGAGCCCAACTGCAATTGAAAACCGGCTCTCTGATTTTCAATTCCATTGTATCACCCGCACACCAAATCTTACATTTATTCTCAATTGATCTCCCATTTAGGTACTCAACGATCTCGGTGTTGCTTAACTTCATCGTAGGAGGACTGGTGTTTCAACGTGATATGGCCGTAAGCCTAATTAAAATGGTGGAAAGATATTTAGGAAGGGTAAAAAAAGGGGAGAGTCAATGGACGATGAAAAAATATAACTAAAAAAGAATAAACGATTCTCGTTCCACTGACCCAGTCTAACCCCAAAGATCAAATAAAGTCTTCAGTTCTTCACTCTGATCGATATACATGTGATGAAGGCCGGAGGTCACAATGATCCAGACGTGTGATAGCAACAAACACGAGAACAATAGTCCGAATGAAAATAGTGTAAATGATGATAACTCCTCATCTCAGAAATTGAGACAGAAAAAATAAAATAGGGGTTCCAGGTTGGTGTGGGAATTCCTTGCCAATTAATTCCACTCCCTACGCCGGCCAAAATAAATGCATACATTCGATGTGTTTTCTTAAAATGAAAAAAATTGAAAAAAAGTTTTCAAATTCGCAATATGTGGTTCTTTTTTCATGTACAATAGAATCCTTCATATCCGGAATCCTTCATATCCGGAATCCCACATATCCGGAATCCTTCATATCCGGAATCCTTCATATCCGGAATCTTTCACAACCGGAATCCCTCATATCCGGAATCCCTCATATCCGGAATCCCGCATATCCGGACATTATTTTGATGTGTATATTTGAATTTTTTGGATGATATGAAACTGATTTAAAACTTCTGTTTTTTCAGGAAATTTACTTTGGATAATTGTTTATGTCTATTTTACCCTAATGGCTTCTATTGGTGCAAAAGATGATGGGAATACGAGGAAAAGAACAACTTTGGAGTTATCGCAAAAAGTGGAAATTTTAATCTCCGGGTATCTGTCGACAGAACAATAGGCAAGGGGATTAAAGTGTTGGTTCGTGAATTTGGTGATACAGTAGAATCCCTCATATCCGGAATCCCTCATACCCGGAGTGCCTCATATCAGTATTCCGCATATCTGGACATGATCTTGATATGTATATTTGAACTTTTTGGGTCATATGTAACTGATTTGAAATTTCTGTTTTTCAGGAAATTTAATTTGGATAATTGCTTATGCTTATCTCACCGTAATGGCGTATATTGGTGCAAAAGATGATGGGAATAAGAGGAAAGGATGACAACGAGACACATCTGCAACAAGATAGCGACGAGATGCAGGATTGTGATGAAACCTGGACTGAAATTGTAAAAGGTACTGAAAAAGTTGTCAGTTTTATGGAAAGAAAGCAAGCATTCACCTATGACGATTGCAATAACGCACGCAGAATTTTTAAAAAAAAGTGGATTTCGTTTAAAAAAATTTCAAGAACAAAAGCAAAACGAAATTTGGAATAAGTTTAGAATGACATTAGAAGAGAAAGAATCATCATGCAACAGCGATTAAAAAATCCTCGTTACATTATTTGTTTTGCTTAAATTTAATGAATTTTTCATTAACAGTACATAATTATTTTCCTTAAAAATCAATTCCATTATATTCCACTAACCATTAACTTATTTTGTTTGCTATAAAACATTGAAAATAAGTGTTAAAACTGATTTCAATTCTTTTATTTTAATCTAACTATAACTCCTCATATCTGGACTTTGTAACAAATTTCTCAAATCCGGAAGGCTTTCTTAGGCCAGTTGTTAGGGACTCTGTTGTATTAATATATGACACAGTATGTCGGAAAATTAGCGCAACTACTACAACCTGTTCTCTTTTTCAGTAGTAGTAGTAGTAGTAGTAGTAGCAGGAGTAGTAGTAGTAGCGATACTTAGATGTTAGCGGCGGTATTTCGCTTCTTCGCCCTCAGCTTCAGCAACACACACAGCGGACGCTTCCTCTTCCTTCTCTGACATCTCTGCATTCGAAGACAGCCGAACGCAAAACTCGAACTCCTCCGGTTGGCTCGTCTGTTTATTAAGAGGACCGGCCTCACGTGTCCCAGACTGGTGACATATCTGTTTCTCTAGGGCGAATGTGCTGACATGCTATCAAAGTATAACTTCACTCCTCCGAGAATAAACACTACTTTCTCATCGATTATTGTTCATCACCTCGCTATTAATTATTCTGCCGCTCTTTGTAAACTATAGAAATTCTTAATTTTAACCTGGATTCTTATAGTGTCAAAATCCATTTCTTTTTTAAAAGTTTCAAATTACTATTGTTCCAGTAATTTTCTATTAGTTATCCGATATTCTTTGTACACCCACAAAAAGATTGTATTTCGTGTTCTAAATTAATTTTCTGTAACATTTACATTTCAAAGTCCTTACAGCATATTAACATCCTGGTTATTCAAAAACACTTCTCTTTCACTTGGTGTTTTCTGTTTTACAGCATATCCTCCTTTATTATCATTATTATAATTTCAGGGATGATATCACCCCTCTCACATTAATTTCAAATCTTTTCATTTGTACCATCAAGTACTCCATTTATTATCCGCACAACCTGTTTTTAAGTTAAAATACGAAGTGCTAATATTTTTAACTATGCACTTTCTTTCACTTACAATATAATTTCGTCTTATACAGCTAGGTACACATCATCATCATCTTTGTTGTTGTTTTTGTTGCTCTTCTTCATCTTTCTTTCTTTCTTTCTTCTTGAGGTATCGCGTACGCTACACCCTGCCAATACTTTTATTAAATAATGAACTATTCCGTTTTGACTGCAAGAAAAGCAGAAAAGACATATCAGAGACGCAGTCTGGTTTCAATGAGAAAAAGAAACAAACAAACAAAGCTATGATAGACGAGGTGATAAAGCTCTCATATGTTTAAAGTCTGTTTCAGTGAAATGGAAAGAATGTGTTAATTTCAAATCTTTTCATTTGTACCTACTTAGTTTTATAAATAATGATCTACATTTATACTTAGGATTGTTACTGCAATCAACCCTGTCAGCACCTCACAAATAATGGACTATTCTATTTTGATCATGTGGAAAGACGGAAAAGACTTATAAGAGACGCTACTTGGTTTCAGTGAAACAAAGAATGTTTAATTTCTCCTGCTAATGCCTTATGAATAATGGACTATTCCGTTTTGATCTCGTGAGAAGACAGAAGACATCAAAGACGCTACCTGGTTTCTGTCAGAAAATGAAAGAAAGAAGGAAAGATAGCGGAGGTTAACGTCTGTTTCAGTGACATGTGAAAAGGTATTAATTTCAAATCTTTTCATTTGTACCCTCTTACTTCTTTGAATAATCATCTGCATTCATACATAGGATTGTTATTGCAATCTACACTTTCGATACCTCATAAATAATTGACTATTCCATTTTGATCACGTGGAAAGGTATAAAAGACTTATCAGAGATGGGCATGGTGTCAGTGAAAGAAAGAATGAAAAAAAGAAAGAAAGCTTTTAAATTCACCTTCTGATACCTCATAAATAATGGACTATTCCGTTTTCATTGCGTGAGAAAATAAGAGACATTAAAAACGCTACTTGGTTTCAATGAGAAAATGAAAGAAAGAAGAGACAATAGAATTGTTAAACGTCTGTTTCAGTGTAATGGAAGAAGGTGTAAATTTCAAATCTTTTTTATTTGTACCATCTTACTTCTTTGAATCATCATCTGCATCCATACTGAGGATTGTTATTGCAATATTTGGTTAAAGTTGTTTAACGACACAATAGGGCCAATTCCACAGACATTTTTAAAGCCGGAGAACTCGTAAAGAGTTTATTCAATCATTACCTTGTAATTCATCAGAAAATTCAAATAGGAAAACCGCAAATTTTGCACCAGTATTTCTAGTTATTGTTATTGTTGTTGTTGTTGTTGTTGATGATGATAATGATGATGGTGATGTAATTTAATT
Organism: Acanthosepion lycidas; assembly: GCA_963932145.1. NCBI lineage: Eukaryota > Metazoa > Mollusca > Cephalopoda > Sepiida > Sepiidae > Acanthosepion > Acanthosepion lycidas. Next base: position 66,166,832 of record OZ010613.1, on the reverse strand, counting down.
AATGTTAACTTCTCTACCATGACTATCATCATCGACGGTATGAAATGGAATTCGGCGTCACCCTTCCCGCCTTCATTTCTCCTTCGACAACCCCACCACTTGTCCTCTTAACTTCGATCACTCTCTTCCCTCGACGTCATCAGAGAGACCCTCCATAATCACTTCCCGCAATCAACGTCTCGTGTAAGCGAGACCCCGAGTTTACGAGTGCGTGCTCTTTCGGTTATTCGATAGTCGTTCACTTCCCGATATGGCGCCTTATTTCATTTCACATGCTTCGGCGTCTGCGCTCAGATTATGACGAACGATTTTCTGCGGAGGAACGATGAACCAACTCCGCGGGAAAGAGATTCGTTAGTGCGCTCGAGGGGTGGGGCATTGGTTTTCCGTGTTTCGCTGTAGGTGAGTATGCGCCTGTGTGCTTTCATGTGTGCGTGTGAGAGAGAGCAAAAAAAAAAAAAAAAGACCGTATGGAAGGGCATGGTCTGTAAGAAATAAAATGAATTATTTCTGCACACACACAGACACGCGGGCTGGCGCATACACATCCATCCACCTAAACACACGGACTGTCGACTAAGTAACGTAAAAGTAACTTCTGCAATTCTGATAATTAAAAAAAAACAATTTTTATATAATTCCATGAGTACATATATTGGGAACTGTTAATTTCTTATAAGCATTATTTCTGGGTGTCTGTGTCTCTGTGTGTGGGGGTTAAACGCTTCGTTTTTAACTTACGGTTTTTTTTTACTTAAAAGCAAACAAAAATGGATAAATAGTCAATCATGCCATTTACCTGCGGACTATTGTCATCATTTTTGTTGTTGGTATCACAACGTTTCGGCCGATATATTCTCTGGGCTTCTTTAGCTGTATATTGATCCCCTTAGTTTAAATAAAGGGTTCAGGTTGGAATTCACTGTAGGTAATTCGGCTTGACATAGACATTCTTGTATTCATATGTATATCTCCACGACATAAACAGCAGTTGATACAGCAGAAGTTTAAACTATTTCTAACCCTGAAAAAGACATTACAACATAATTTACAACGGACATGATGAAGGTTGTGGGGCGTAGAGGTCTAAACGTTGCGATAAAAACAATAAAATAAGTACAATAGTCCCCAAGTAAATAGTGTAAATAATGATAACTCCCCCCAAAAATTTAGAGAGAAAATAAAAATAATATTGCTGAACAGATCCTAGAGAGAGATGATCATGCTTCTTTCTATAGGGTTAAGACGGTTTTAGAATGAGACGACTGGATATTATTGTTGTTGTAACGAAGTACATTGCAAATTTCTTATCTTAGAATTAATGAATTTATTCATTTGAAATTCAAAGACTATTAGAATTTTTTTTAAAAAAACGTTTATTTTCTGTGTCTCTCCCTAAATACTATAAAAAAGGCAATCCTCAGGAAATGAAACAAACGCTTGACATTCAGTGTTGATACCTATGTCCACACTGCTTATATTTACTTTCTCTCTATACCTAACATTGAAAACTATTCTTACAAAAATATAACATAGTTTAAAGTGTGGGGGATATAGGAACAAACACTGCATAGTGACATCCCGCATAAGCATAGCAAATTTTCAACAACAACAGCACACGCACACAGCCACCTACTCCCTATATATATATATATATATATATATATATATATATATATATATATATATATATATATAAAGCAATTCAACCCAAGCAATGCCACTAAGACGCAAGTGCCTACTGGAAGTGAAAAAAGTATTTAAATTATTTTGAAGGAATAGGAAAATCAATCCTAAACAGGGAGCAATGGATAAACCAACACTCCTGTTTAAAAAAATATGGAGCACCTTTAAAAAAAAAATCAACCTTTCAAACATTCCATTTCCGCTGTTAAATAAGGTGAGGTTGATAGTAGCAGAGATATGCTTAATATACAGGGCTTCTCTAATAGCGAGATGTTTCCGGTAATATGATTTGAATAGAATTTTACTGTTTGCAACCAGAATTTTCTAACAGTTCTTGTAAATTATGTGTTGATAGATTTGTTTCATTGGTCTGATAAGTGACACGTGAGCGATATAGGTAAATGATTTGTAACAAGAAGCACAGTCTTATTCTGGGCAGAGAAATTGATAAACTATATTGGTCATCGCTAGTTTTCATTTGATGGGGTTATTTTGATTAGTGACAAGGTTTGCGGTCTTCCATTTTCTCTAATATATTACATGTTTCCGGAAATTACGACAGAAATATTGTGTTTAATGTTTCTTCGAAAAACGAAAAATACATTACAACGTAACAGTCAAGACACGAGTGACAGAGAAAAACACGTTTGGAATAGCCACATAAGTGGTCAAAAGAGCTTCGGACAAAAAAGAAATATGTAAAAATTTTGTACTCCCATATTCTTACAAAACAAAAAAAACGTAAAGATGCTGGAAAAACTTAATAAAAAAATAATTAAATCTTCTTTGTTGGTTCTATTTAAGGAAATATGTTTGAAAGAAAAGTTGCTTCCTATATATAAAGACATTTTTTATGTTTATACGTTCTTTTCATAGATACAAATATTTAAGTAAATGCTCTGTTTATAATAAACAGTATTAACGACATTTACCAGCTTGAATGTCCGAGAAATTTTCATAGAAAATATGCGTCCTACGACAGGAATCGAACTTGCATCCTATACAGAACCGTCACATGGCATGACGTGCTTTTAACGACTGACGCACAGAGGAGCGTTTCGGTGAGCAGGGTCGATTTTACTGCTTTTAAACTACAATTCTCCATGATCGACGGACAACTTGCCAAAACTTAAAACTCTTATCCGGATATAGTCTCGAAAAGTCCTAAAAAAGGGTCTAAAAAGGCCTAAACGTAAACTTACCTACATAGTGAAGTAAAGTGCTCCAAACCAGATTGTTTAGATCGAGCGAAAAATGTGTTCTTTGCTTGGTAAAATCCTATGAAATGATGGCAGTAGTCGTAACCGAGTTTCACGCACACGCGGTATTCAGACGACTACCTTCTACCTCTCTCTCTCTCTCTCTTTATTTATTTATATATATATATATATATATATATATATATATATATATATATATATATATAAATATATATATATATATATATATATATTACACAACAAAATTCCAAATTACCTCATATGGTTATAGATTTATTTCATCTAACTCGAAGTACGTTGGTATTATTCAACGCCAGTGGATAGACTGTGCAACTGGGGGCGGGGGTGAATATGAATGCCGTGAGCATATGAGGTAAAATTGAAAATTGTTATGTAATTTATATACTCTGTTATAATAAATACATTGAGCTCTTTTTGTGAATCAGTTTATAATCCACTTGGATTATATACTTACAGATTTATTACCTGTAGTATATATATATATATATATATATATATATATATATATATATATATATATATATATATGAAGAAAAATATACGGAAAAAAACAAACAAAAATCCTTATATGCAATTATGCTGTTTTAATGTTAATATAATGTCAACGTCGGACGTTTCGGTCTAATAGAACATCTTCAGTACATATTCATAATATATATATATATATATATATATATATATATATATATATATATATATATATATATATTATAATTTTTTCATTACACCTCGACTGGTGAGAACCTAAGAATCTGGTTTTCACCAGTCGAGGTGCAACTTAATGCACCGAAACGAAGTTGCATCTTTGTAGGGAGTAAATTGTTTTTTTCTATATGAAAAAAATTAAATAAATATCTATTTCTCTATTCTAAGTATCACTGTTTTGAATCAATGCTGTGAACGTTAGAGTTTATTTATTATTTTCGTTCTCATTACATTCGGATATATATATATATATATAGTTTCTGCTGATACAATACATTCTCCTGTACTGTACTGTTTGTGGTCTTTTGTACAATTCTCGAACATATCCGTCATAGGCATGCAGATAATTATTTTCTGGTCGTCGGAACCGTATACGTTGAACTGAACGGGAGAGTCCATCCTATATATATATATATATATATATATATATATATATATATATATATATATATATATATAAAAGTGAACATTGAAGTCAACACTCAGAGGTGACATGCTGTTTCATGCAAGACGCAGTTGTCAGGCCACCTGTCGATTGCATCTAGTATGAAACAGCCTGTCGCCTCTGAGTGTTAACTTCAATGTTCACTTTTATAATTATATTTATATTTACATATGCTCTATATCTGATATTGAGCACTTTATCCCATAAATATAGCACACCTTAAAACTATATTTCTTCTTATATATGTATGTATATATATAACATAAATTAATGACAAAATGAAAAAAAAGTCTCTCTTTTATACCTAATGAAAATCTTCGAATGGTTTTCAACGGAAATGGTTTTAAGTGTCTTAGACTTTACAGATTTATTGATTTCATTGTCTTGATGTTCTAATTAAACAAGAATTCTATAGAATTATTTTCCGTCCCCAGCTTGAAGACCTGCTTAAAACCTAATTAGTTTATATGCTGATAACTAAGTCAAGAGGTACATGAATAATATATGAGCAAATGGAACATATCTGTCATGTAAAAGGCTCGGTCTAACAAGAATGCATGTTCGTATTTACATACAATAGATTTAAGATCAGAAACACAAAGCGTAGCAGGCTGGTTACAGAAAATCTCGTTTTCAACGTAATGTCCTTCTTTCTCAATCGTGGTAAGAGGGACGATCAACATTTCCTTACAACAACGCTAACTGAAATTCTAGTGTTCCCAAATGTAGCCTGGGTATAGCCAACGGAATCATGTCTACTACACTAAGCGCATACAGTTCGAGATATAGAATGAGATGGTAAAAACAGTGAAATTTCCAGCATTTCTAAATTTTGTTACAAATATATTCTTTTACCAATGGCTGTATGAGAGAACATGTAAAAAAAATACACACTTTATCCTGTCCCTCACTATAATATATATATATATATATATATATATATATATATATATATATAACTATGAACCTAAAGAGACAGGCAAACCTACCTAGGTTTCAGCTACGCGGGTTGTCAGGGTGCACTGGTGAGCGTACCCTGATGATCCGCGTAGGCGAAACCTAGGTTCTTCATATATATATATATATATATATATATATATATATATATATATATAAAATATGCAAGTATGTATGGAAGAAGATCGAAAGTACTTGGGAAATGAAAATAAAAGAAATTGAAACAGCTATAGAAAATTTCTCTCATCCTTTAACATCATGACATGGAAGATTATTCGTGAGTATGAACGGATGTCTGTAATTTATTCAAGCATATATATGTGTGTGTGTGCGCCCGCGTGTGTGTATGTGTGTGCGCGTGTGTAATTGCTATATGTATTATTTGTATTTATTTATGCGCAGTACTTATTGGAAAGTGCTCACTATCACTGATAAAGCTAAGATAGTTGTTTTGAGCTGAGTTAGTTTATTCTGAATTTCAGGCACTTGCGATCAATATATATATATATATATATATAAATCAATGACAAATGACAATTTTTACACGTTTCATCAGTTAGGAATTTATCGGAGTAAATATTGATATTTACGTTGATGTAACTACACATGCGCACAAACGGGAGGGAACGCTGAAATTTTAATCTTTTTACTTTAATCATATTTTTAAAATATCGTCAAGCCAAATTTATTTAGTTTCTTTTTGTTTATATTTTTGTCAATTTTGTTATTAAGTATCTTTTGTGGCGTACGGTGGCCATTTATAATTTAGTATAACTCAATGTTAAAATAAAACGTTATTTATTTAAAACCGCAAATAAATACTTGACAAGAACAAAGAAGTAAAAGTCAACCAAAGATAATTAACCATTTCAGTGAATACCTTGTTAGTAGTGCCGCTCGGCTTAACGTCCGATAAATCCTAAATCAAAACCCAAATTATCGACGCAGAAAAATTCACACTAATTCGACTGGATAGTTCCACTCTATAGTCACACAATAATCACTGCAGTCGGTAGCCTAACACCGCTATTCATACACCTGGTGGAAAACATATATTCATAAGTCCAGAGTGTCACGCTCGAACCTAGGTGTTGGCAGTTACTTATTTTTTTCCTGTACGACACTGTCTATCTATCTATCTATCTATCTATCTATCTATCTGAGTCTTTCAATCCATCTATCTTTTGTGATGTACTGTAGCCGTTAATGAGTAAGTATAACTCAAGACTTCAATCTTAAGATAAACCAGTATTTAATTACAGACGCAAATAAATAGTTAATACGAAGGAAGAAGTAAAAGTCAACCCAATTAACCATTTCAGTGAATAGCTTGTTAGTAGCACGACTCGACTTAACGACCGGTAAATCCTAAATCAAACCCAAATCATCGACGAACCATAATTCACACTAATTCGACTGAATAGTTCTACTCAGTAGTCACTCAAAAATCACTCAATAATCATCCCAGTCAGTAGCCTGACATCGCTATTTGTACACCTGGTGAAAAACATATTCATAAATCCAGAGTGTCAGGGTCAAACCTCGGTGTTAGTAGTTACTTATTTTCTACTTATATGACCCTACCCCACATTGTGATTATATACATAAAGATACTTTATAACAAGACCAACCTTTCTGCTACCGCGATAACACCAGTTCAGTAACGTCAAGCAGTAAGTTAGCCTTTTCTATCCTAAGGCATTCTGACATATATTGTGGCACCCTGCATTTTTTAGAAAGACTAAAAAGAGATATTCATAGAAATATGATTTAATTTTTATTCGGTTTATTAACCAGTTGTTAGTTATTTAGAAACGAAGAATAATTGAGTTTTGAGAATAATTCTCTAACTGTATTTAGGCGATCCAAAGAGAAGAAGAAATAAAAATAATAGAAAGAAAGAGAAAGAGGAATAGATAAAACAAAACCCGGTCATAAGTAAAACTAAGACAAGACAGGTGTCAAAATATATCAGGTCAAATTACCTGACCGAAATCCAGGGAAATAGAAATTGTTATATTGGGTTGAAGAAATAGAGTTTGGAGATAATGAAATAAAACAAAAAGAAGAGGAAAGACAGAAACATAATACGAAAACAGGTCGTAAGCGAAAACACACACGTACGACCAGCACCTAACAAGTGTCAAAATTATCAGGTCAAGCACTTGAACTAATTCCGTGTCCGCGTAGGATGGAAGTTTTGTTAAGGTTGGCTGAAACAATAAAGATTTTTTTGAACAATGAAAACGAATTTTTAATCGGAGGAAAGGTGTTTTTTGTGTTGAGGTGGTGACCGGTGGAACTGTATACAGATTCTGACCTGTTAAAAATTGGAACCCCACGATGATGAAGTGGAGACATTTTCAATTCAGATAATTAAGATTTTTGACTATCAGGTCTGACCAAAAACAAAGAAGGAAAGAAAACGATTGTCTCGGCTCACAGATAGCGCCAATATTCTTTCCTGAAGTCACATCTAATTAGCGGCAGGCTGTTTTGACAGAACCCAGGTGAGAAAAAGCCAAGATTATCATTTTTCGTACGTGTGAAAAAGGCCAAATTAGATTTTGTTTTTTTTAGAACAAGAACGATGTAAGCCACGCCCGATTGGAGACGGGAGGCGTCCCACCACAGTCTCATTAGCCGAAAGCGGTCACGTGATATGTGGAAAGAGGAGGGAGAATGCTCGATCAAGAACCATTGGTCGAAAACGGTCACCTGACATACGAGAGACCGGGAGAGATGGGTATGCGTCCTCCCCCCAGAGGCACTGTGAGGAAGTAGGGGTGAAAATAATAGAGATAATGGGAAATCAGAACTAATGCGACTTTTGGGATTATCGAGAGAGCCCTGACGCCGACAGACCCACCCCGGTTTGCTGCGGCGTCAATAAAAGCAGGACCCCAATCGACAAAAAATGAGTTCAGCCCCGGACGGCAGCGAGAAGAGATCACCTCGGACGACGGAGGGTTGCGGCTGGGTTGCGGCAAGAAATCCTTCCAGCCCAAGTCGAAAACAAGAAATCCTTCCAGCCCAAGTCGAAAACAAGAAATCCTTCCAGCCCAAGTCGAAAACAAGAAATCCTTCCGGCCCAAGTCAAAGACAAGAGAAGTTCTATCTAAGTCGACGAAGAAGAAGATTACTCGAAAGCCGCGGAGAAGTTGCAGCCAAGTCGAAGACAAGGCCAAAGAGTTACTGGACGGAAGAAGAAGAAGAAGTTAAAATCAAGCCCAGCCGAGAACAGAATTCGACCCAACCAGATCGAAGTGAAGAAATACAACTCAAGTCGAAGAGAAGAATCAACTGCGAATGATTGATAGCAATTAGCCCCAGTGTCGAACTAAACCACACTCCGACATACACAATTCTAGAGAGTAGACAATTCGAAATCGTTAAGTTGTATGATAGAAGCTTGGTGCCATAGTCCACAGAGCGGGTCGGGAATGAGAACAATTTTTCTTTATGTAACGGACATTAGATATAAAAGGTTGTCACCTTTTTTTTTTATCAGTAATTTTTTGTCTCGTGAGTTTTTTTTTTTCTTTTACTTGTGTTTTGCCACCCCCGTCGGACTCAAGTTGCATACGGCCCAATCCCTGCTGGTCCCGTCTGTCTAAGATCTAAACACAGCGTGGGTAGACAGACCGGAGATCAGTACAGTTGCTTTAGCAACCAGGTATTGGAAGCGGGTTGGGAAAGGCGAGGCTGGTGATCATCTAACCAAGAGGTTGGAGCGGCACGCTTGGGACCAGGAGGAGCGACCAGGAGGAGCGACGTCACAGTTGGCGCCGTAACCCAAAGGATTCGACCCTGGGCCAGGTGTGTACCCGTCACATATATATATATATATATATATATATATATATATATATATATATATATATATATATATATATATATGAAGAAAAATATACGGAAAAAACAAACAAAAATCCTTATATGCAATTATGCTGTTTTAATGTTAATATAATGTCAACGTCGGACGTTTCGGTCTAATAAACCATCTTCAGGACATATTCATAAAATATAATTAACATTATCAATTCAACATGACAAAGATTATATTAACATTAAAACAGCATAATTGCATATAAGGATTTTTGTTTGTTTTTTCCGTATATTTTTTTCATACTGTCGAATCTATATCCATATATTTGCTTACATACATACATATATATATATATATATATATATATATATATATATATATATATATATATATATATATATATTGATGCATGTTTCATTAACTAATATAGACAAGCTTTGTCTATTTATTTTAAATAAGTTCCTTTCATATTGTCTGAAAAGCTTTATAACATTGTCATAGAAAGACGAAAGGAAATGACCATATTGATACATGTTTAAATCCATTCTAAGCTTTCGGCTTACATAAGCCATTATCAAAGATGACAATTACATTTCAATATATCAAACAATACACGGACGAAACAATAATGATAGTCTGATGTTGTTGCATGAAAAATTTCAAAGCACTCCACTATAAACGTCTCATAAAATTTGTTAAGAATAGCTTACGACTGAAAAAGTTCTAGTACGTTAATAGCAATATCAAGCAATAAATAGTGATGGCGATGATACTGACGTAGGGATCTAGGTGCCTGTATGTATTCCAACTTGCGGTAAACATTCATATCACTATAAACGTCACCTGAGTTTTATCGAGAATTTCTTCTTATTATAATCGATTTATCTCAGTTGCTCAAATTTCATTAATAGTGATAAATATATTAAATATTATTAAATTAGTTTCTCATACATTTGAATTCAATAATTGAATACATATTCAAATAACATGTGCTTGTTGGATTGTCATTTACATTGTTTTGAATTCTCTGGTTTTGGTTATGCGGTTCACTTTACACAGGATCGACAATCTGGGAAAAATGGTTGAGTGACTGCTTTCTTTCCATCTACCGACATGAAGTTCAGTAGATGGCAGACTTATCCTTCCTGAATTGAAACTTCATGCGCTATTTATATGCGCTATTTATATGTTTACAACGGCAGTCAATGGCGTAGGGTGCGGACGTAGTTGTAAACTAAAATTCGCACCCACTTGAGATGAAAGCGGCGAGGAAAATGAGTGGAGGAAAAAAACGTATTTTCCATCCAATTGTTATTTTTGGGTTTTTTTTTTGTACACTACACACCTAAAGCAACATTTGAATAACCAGGTTTATGAGAGGGGAGTTTCAATACTTACGTAAACCTATCTTCTCATCATTAAATACGAATCCGTATTGAATTAGACATTTTTTAAAGCACATCTAAAGTATTAAATAACACGGATTACTTTCCTGGGATTGTAACTTCTTTTTCTTTAACTAATCTGGAGAGAAATCCTGATTTGTTTTAGTCCTGGCTCATTTCCAAATTCCATAAAACTTAATTAAAGAGAAAGAAAGAAAGAAAGAAAGAAAGAAAGAAAGAAAAAAAGAAAAAAAGAAAAATGTATTTGTTCAAATAGAGTGCGGGTCTTTGTGAAAAGGACATCTGTAATCATTTACGAAGATTTATCTTAACTCAAATTATCCGCGTAATAGGTTAATTTCACGGCATTGTGTTGGAAGGCTTTACGGGATGAGAGGAGATGGGCGTCGGCAGTCAAGCCTATGTTTTATTTTAAGGTGAAGATTAAATTGGCTAGGAATAAGAAAAATGAGAGTGGGTGATGGGCACGAGAATGTGTAACTTTTATTACACTCTCGCATTTTCTCCTATTCCCCCTTTCTTTCTCCTCACCTATTTCTTTGACACATAGTACGTATATATATATATATATATATATATATATATATATATATATATATATATATATATGTGTGTGTGTGTGTGTGTGTGTTTGTGTGTGTTTGATTAAAAGAAGCGACAAAGTCTGTCTGTTTAACTTTTTAATATGTTTATCTAGGTACCTTCAAAGATTCGCTAAAAAACGAGTACACATGATAAAAATAAATGCCCAACTTAATAAAAACTAAGAGTTATCATCGAAATCTTGATGCTATTATTAAGATGGAAAAAACAAAGGATTTTCTCATTATTAAACTATATTTTTTAATCCTATTGAAGAAACTTCGAAATTTAAAAACATTTTTTCTGACGTCAGCAGTTGACCACAAAATTAGTCTAGAAAAATTTAGCATTATTTTTTACGGTCAAAACACAAAAAAAGATGTTGGCAGCCCTTCCCAAACATTGAAAAAAATTTTCTCTCTCTCTCTCTCTCCTCTCTCTCTCTCTCTCTCTCTCTCTCAAAGATTACTTTGCCAAATTTAGACTTTTTTAGCGGTGCAAAACACATTGATTTGGAAATTCTTGCAAAAATCAAATAATTGCCGGATTTTAATGAAACTTTCAGGATTTATTCACAAATGAACTAAATTATTTTTTTCAAAATTCCGTTTTAGAAAATCTTTGTAAAATTAATTGACCCTTTTTCAAATAATTCTTTTCAACCTGTGTTTAAATTGGACACACAAATCGTGAAAATACTTTTCCAATTTCAGTAGACAATTACAGCCTATAAAATCTCTAAATATACACTGCATTGTATCTGTATTATCTAGCTTTCAGTTCTTAAGCTAAAATACTGCTTATGCGTATATATATATATATATATATATATATATATATATATATATATATATATATATATATATAGTGTGTGTGTGTGTATAAAAATCCAATATGAAATAAAATATATATCTGTAAAAAAGACTCTGAATAAAGCAAAGAAATACTCTTTTCCCAAGCCAACATACACTACAGACAAAAAGTTTGGGAACTGCCTGCATTCTTTTTTTTTTTTACGAAATAAAAGAACACCTGAAAATGAAAGAGTTCGTTTTATCTTTTGAAAGTAAAAAATAAAATTTCAGTAACTACAGTGTATTTGCCTTTTTTCTTTTTCTTTTTTTTTTACAAAACATAAGCATTTAACTATGAAGAAATTATTATATAACAGCATTATATTTTGTTTTTGTCAACAAAACCACCACCTGCCTTAATTACTACTTTACAAATTCTTAGAATTCTTTCCAACAAAAACAAAGATGATGGCAGCCCTTCCCAAGCATTCTTCAAGCATTAATAAAATCTCACTCTCACTCTTCGAACTCTCTCTCTCTCTCTCTCTCTCTCTCAAAGATTACTTTGCCAAATTTAGTCTTTCTCCTTTCTTTTTTCTTTTTTTTGCGGTGCAAAACACTCTGATTTAAACATTCTTGCAAAAATCAGATAATTGCCGGATTTTAATGAAACTTTCAGAATTTATTCACAAATAAGTGAAATTATTTTAGAAATGTTTCATTTTTAGAAAATCCGTTTTATGATTTTATTTGTATTATTTTCATTATTTTTTTTTTTTTACATCTGCTAACCCCCTAATGAAATTCTTTTTTGATAGCGCTTATATTAGTTATAAGGACAAGTCCTCGGAGAATTTAAATCATCAAAATTTGGGGTCAAATAGGACCTTCAGTTACCGTAAATTTGCTCTGAATCATAAAATAAAAATGCAATAAAACCAAGACATTATTTAATTAGAAAAGCTTTTAAAAAGCTTTTATGGACACTATCGTTTCAAGAAAAAATGTTTCTGAATAATTCAGTTTTATAAGAATTGTTTTCATTTTATTTTAATTTGAATTAGAATAATTTCTAAACATCTTTTAAAATTCTGTGTTATTATTAATATGAAAAATCGAAACATTCTTTGATTATTAAATTATATTTTTAATACTTTTTAGAACCTTTAAAATTTCTGTTAAAATTGTTTTTTCTTGCCTCAGTGGGTCACCATATATTAATATGAGACATTTTAACGATGCAAAACACACTGATGAGGAAATTCTTGCAAAAATTTGATAATAGTCGGATTTTAATGAAACTTTCAGGACTTACAAATGAATGAAATTATTTTAGACGCGTTACTTACAATAGATATCTTTTTTTTAAATCTCTTCCTCTCGCATTTCGTCATTTTTAAGAAATTTCGAGAAATTCCTTTCTTGTACGGCTTAATGTTTATTTTAATTATAATCGGAAGTCTTTGGAAAATTTTAATCATTAACTTTTTCTAAAAATTCCTAATTACTGAAAATTTGCTCTTAATCGTCAAATAAAAATGCAAAAAAACTACAAGTTTATTTAATTAGAAAAGTTTTTATTTTCCTTTATGAATGAGATATATCAGGGACACGATTGTCTGAAGTAAAAAAAAATCGATTTATAATGAATTTTTAGAATAATTGTTTTCATATTTAATTTATTTTAATTACAATAATTTATAAAATTTAAAATCTTTTCTATTAATTTGTACAGGTTTAGTAATATTGTTATTCAGTAAAAACAATATTGAATAATCAGAGATTTAAAAGCTGAATATGGAAGTCAACGAAGACTAGTATTTTAAACAGAATTTTGAATTTTTTTGTTTGTCAGTGTATAAACGTGTGGATTTTTCGTAAATACGGATGTCCATACACGACATTATCGGAAAATAAGAGCGGTATGTACAGTAAATTTAAAGACAAAGAAGATAAATTTAGATTTATATTTAAATCTAAATTTAAAATTAAGATTTTATATTTTAATTTAAATTTAAAATTAAAATTTTAGATTTTAATTTAAATTTGCCAACATCAGGCTGTCAACATAGTTGTTAATCTTAAAAATTTTTTTGAAATTTTAAGTCACATAATCTTCCTCAAATAAAGTTTCAGAAAAATATATTTTATTTTTGAGAGATTTTTTTGAAAAATGTCTGCTGAAAGAATTATAAATATGGCTAAAATCAGAGATTTTTAGCGATTTAAAAAAAACATTCTCACCAATCTAATTTCTTTTTGAAATATAGCAATTATTTTGCTTGTTGGAAATATTAAATTTAATCTATTAGTTTGAAATTAAAAGTGAAATAAAAGGTTCGAGAGAAATATTTCATTAAAAAATAATTTGAAAAGTTTGCCATCGATTTTTTTTTTAGAGATACCTGCGTTTTTAGAGTCCGGTGCTCGAAATTGTGGAAAAACGGGAACTGGAACTTAGCTCACCGATTTCAAATTTCAAGCCATAATCCATTACACCAGCTGCACACCCTAGATTCCAGCACGTGGTATTCCCAAGCAGTCATCCATCTAGGTATTGACCAGGTACAACAGCTGAAAAATCGAATCATCCTTGATAATGGCTAAAGGTATAGCCGAAAACGCTCGGAAATATAAAACATTTCGACAATTCTTACACACCTGTTGTCCAGAAAAGAAACCTTTTGTTCGAACACAAGAAAAATTAAATGAAAAGCTTAACCGTAGTACCTTGTCTGTCCCTTTTTATGAAATATGCTTAAACAAAGGATTGCTGCATAAATATACAACTACACACACACACACACACATATATATATATATATATATATATGTGTGTGTGTGTGTATATATATATATATGTGTGTGTGTGTATATATATATATATATATATATATATATATATATATGTGTGTGTGTGTGTGTGTCGTATAGAAAAAACGTTAATATTTTCCTTTCTCTCTGCCGTGCGACGTTAGCCTCGGGGTAGAAGCTCTGACTTATTCCAAATCGGTAGGTTTCGATCCCGGCTTGAATCAAGCAGTCATCCATCTAGGTATTGACCAGGTACAACATTGCTCAACTTAAGTTGTCACCCATCGAGAAAATGACCTGTTATTCGCAAGCAGTCAGTCATCTAGGTACTGACCAGGCTCAACATGGCTTAACTTAAGTTGTCACCCTTCGATAAAATGACCTGTTATTCCCAAGCAGTCACTCATCTAGGTACTGAAAAGGCTCAACATTGCTTAACTGAAGTTGTCACCCATCGTGGAAATGACCTGTTATTCCTAATTTGTCACCCATCGAGGAAATGAACTGATATTCCCAAGCAGTCACCCATCTAGGTACTGACCAGGCTCAACATTGCTTAAGTTGTCAACCATCGAGGAAATGACCTGTTATTCCCAATTTGTCACATGACCTAGTATTCTCAAGCTGTCACCCATCGAGAAAAAAGACCTGGTATTTCCAAGCATTCACACATCTTGGTACTGACCAGGCTCAACATTGCTTAACTTAAGTTATCAACCATCGAGTAAATGACCTGTTATTCCCAATTTGCCACCCATCGAAGAAATGACCTGGTATTCCCAACCAGTCACCCATCTATGTACTGACCAGGCTCAACATTGCTCACCTTAAGTTGTCACACATCGAGGAAATGACCTGGTAATCCCCAGCAGTCACCCATCTAGGCACTGACCAGTCTGAATATTGCTTAACTTAAGTTGTCAACCATCGCGGAAATGACCTGGTATTCCCAATTCGAGAAAATGACCTCGTATTCCCAAGTTGTCATCCATCGAGGAAATGGCCTGGTATTCCCAAGCAGTCACCCATCTACGTACTGACCAGGCAGTCTTACGTTACACCTATCTGATCACAGCTCCATTAGAACCCATTTAAACAAACACACAAATTTCCCAGACTCCATTAGAAACATACTAGTAGAAAACACAAATATATTAACTGCATCCATTTGTAAAAAAAGATTAAAAATAATGGAAGGTATAATAACAAAAAGAAAGAGCCAACTCTTAACAATATTAACTACGAACAAGGCCACAATGTGCTAACCGTATTCGGAAATTAAAAACATCTATAACACACTAAAACATACACATAATGCACACACTCAATTAAGCAGAAAAATCGAATCAATCCTTGATAATGGCTAATGGTATAGCCGAAAGCGCTCGGAGCTATAAAACATTTGAACAGTTCTTACAAACCCTTTGTCCAGAAAAGAAATCCCTTGTCAGAAAACGACAAAAATTAAATAAAAAGCTTAACCGTAGTACCTTGTCTGTCGTTTTTATGAAATATGCTTAAACGAATGATTGCTGCATAAATATACAACTACAAACACACACAAATATATATATATATATATATCTATATATATATATATATATATATATATATATATATATATATATATATATATATATATCCTATAGAAAAACGTTAATATTTCCCTTTCTCTCTGCCGTGCAGCGATAGCCTAGGGGTAGAATCTCGAACTTATTCCAAATCGGTCGGTTTTGATCCCAACTTGAATCAATCCGACGTATATATATATATATATATATATATATATATATATATATATATATATATATATATATATATATATATATATGTTGGTTTATTTAAGATGGAATGATCTATCATATGCCTTAGATATATTTATTTTCAATTTTTCTCTTTGAATTGTTCGCCTATATTGCATGTGATCAATTATTGTACATAATTAGGTTACAATAAAATTGGTATTTGTATCCTTTATTTTTCATTGATACTGTAAGGGTTTCTCATCTATACCTGAAGTGTCTGTGGTTTTCGTTGGAGAAAATTTCGATAAAAATAGCAATTATAAGACAAAGAAAAGCAGTTCGTAATGCCAGAATACAGGTGACTTTATTTTTGTTAGGTCCTTTATTATATGTTGTTGTTTATTTTAGTAATTTTACCGATCCATTCTGCGGCCGTTAAGGCAAACAGCGTGACATCGTGTTTACAAAGCCTCACTGGCAACAAACATGACCTTGTTTGCTTGAATCAGCTTATAGTTGCACATTGGTAAATAAATAAAAAAAAAAAAATGAACAGAAAGTAAACGTATCCAGTTTGTTCCAGGAAAGGGAAATATTGTATACTGGTTAAAAATCAATTTTCAGAAAATAGAAAAGAAAAAAAAAAAAAAAAAAATGTCGAGGCGACCGATACCGACCAAACATGATTCTAAACACAGCGGGACACTTTTTGATTGGTCGTTCGATTGACCAACCGATGCGCGATCCGGAAAGAGACAATGGACTGTGCCGGCAGATGGCGCCAGCGTCCGGTAAATTGAGCGATACGCGTGAGAGACCGAAAGCTTTAGCGGGCTCCATGTCAGTCAGACATGATTGAAAAATGCAGGGATTCTTAGTTGGGGGCGATTGAGCGTAGCAGTGTAATAAATAGCCTAGAACAAGCGAAGGGTTTTTGATGGCGCTCGGGACGAAAAGATCGATAATCTGTTGGCTGAAATGATAATGGATAGAGGCTTAGATGATAAAAAGAAACGGGAAATTGTAGTGTAGGATGTAGGATGTTGTGTGCATTGGGTAAGCACTATTGTTTGATTTTGTCTATCTCTCTCGTCAGAGGACGCATGAATGAAACCATCGTGTTGATATATGAACTCACGTAAGGGTGTGAACAAGCCCTTATTGATGTACATGTGACAGAATGCTTGGCGCCAGATGTAATTCATATAAATAATACAATGATAATGGTTAAAATAAACCAAATAAAAAAAGGCTTCAGGCTTTTAAAACTCTCATCATAAAATCTAAAATAAAATTCAGGACAGGTCTAAGGGTCTTGTAACCTTCCGCTCTACGAACTCTCAATTGTTATACGGTCGTATTCATATAAAATACAAATTTTATTGTAACCTAATTATGTACAATAATGGATCATATGAAATATAGGCGAACAATTCAACGAGAAAAATTGAAAATAAATAGACATTTGTATCTAAGGCATATAATAGATCATTCCATCTTAAATAAACCAACAATATATATATATATATATATATATATATATATATATATATATATATATATATATATTCTCATCCACAGAAAGATTGTTTCGCTGTATCACAGCTATTCATTGTGGCTAGACGTCGGATTGATTCAAGCTAGGATCGAAACCGACCGATTTGGAATAAGTCAGAGTTTCTACCCCTAGGCTATTGCCGCACGGCAGAGAGAAAGGGAAATTTTAACGTTTTTTCAATACGACATATACATAAAGTGAGGGAAATAAATATTCGTACACTTGAAAATTTGTATTTTTATAAAAGCAAATTTTACATTTTATGTATAAAGACACATACTATTAAAAAATAATAATAAACTTAATTAATTCTTATTCTAACAAAAATTAATGCATTTTTTAAATTCTAACTGGTGAAAAAAGTATTCGTACAAATCAATTATTAGAATAAAATAATCAATTAATTATGAAAAAAGTATATTCTAGAATGTTCCAGTAATGTTATCAGTAATTATAGTTAACGCTATTAGCCATTATCAGAGCATTCTGTAATTTCTAGTCTTACGAGAAGGTTCTAACAATGCCTAAAGGTAAAGAATTGAATATTTCACGAAAACAACACATTTTGTCTCTTTGGAAAGATGGGAACAGTTACAGAACGATTTCTAACAACCTGAATATTCCTTTTACTACAATTGCTTCGTTCATTGAAAGGTTTAAAACTCGTAACAGCGTCGAAAACCAAAGACGAACAGGTGCTCCGAGGAAGATTTCTCTAAGATCAGCAAGGATATTAGGACGGCAGATCCAAAAAAATCCACAGGTTACCCGAGAAGAGCTGCAGGAACATCTGCGTGCATTAGGGATTAAAGTAACCAAGCATACAATAAGTAATGAACTACACAAAAACAGTCTGAAATCACGCATCCCAAGGAAGACTCCAATCCTCTTGAAACAACACAGAGGTACAACAAGGTACTACGGATAAGCTTTTTATTTGATGTTTCTTGTGTTCGAACTTTCTGGACAAAGAGTGTGTAAAGAATGTTTTATGGCTCCGAGTGCTTTCGGCTATACCTTTAGCCTTTATCAAGGATGATTCGATTTTTCTACTTAATTGAGTGTGTGCATTATGTGTACGTTTTAGTGTGTGATAGAGATGTTTTTAATTTCCGAATACGGTTAGCACATTGTGGCCTTGTTCGTAGTTAATATTGTTGGCAGTTGGCTCTTTCTTTTTGTTATTATACCTTCTATTATTTTTAATCTTTTTTTACAAATGGATGCAGTTATTATATTTGTGTTTTCTCCTAGTATGTTTCTAAAGAAGTCTGGTAAATTTGTGTGTGTGTTTAAATGCGTTCTAATGGAGCTGTGATCAGATAGGTGTAACGTAAGACGTCTGGATAAGAATGTAGTTGTGTAACCGATGTAATTATTTATAAGTCCGGTTTGATCAGGAACACTGTTCCTTAAGGGCCATTTGAACTCATAGATAATGTTCGTTCTTTGTAATTTTGACTTAAATGGTGTGTTGTTATTTTTGCGCATAAGGTTGGCTGTCATAAAGTTTTTATAATAGATAATTAATTTGATTTTTTATTCGGGTCAATTGGTGTAGTGTATTTCTTTATAATATTTCTAAGTGAAGATACATCTTGTTTCCTTAAAGAACTTAATAATGTAAAATAAACACTAATCAATAACGGTTTCCTAACCAACTTATAGACCACGAAATTAGACTATTTCTACCCAAAGTAAGTAATACCCATAGTGAACACATTTAAAAATTGCATAAATATTTATTACAAAAAACAAATGCACATTAACTACAAACAAGACAAAAAGCAGAAAAATTGAATCGTCCGTGTTAATGGCTAAAGGTAGAGCCGAAAGCGCTCGGAACTTTAAAACATTTGGACCGTGTGTAAATATAAAAGTGAACATTGAAGTCAACACTTAGAGGCGACAGGCTGTTTCATGCTAGACGCAATCATCAGGCCTGATATATATATATATATATATATATATATATATATATATATATATATATATATATATATTATGACATGTGTTGTTGAAGACTATGGAAATTTTCCGTTTAATAATTTGTTTGTTTTTCTTGCTTTATCGCAAGAATATATATATATATATATATATATATATATATATATATATATATAGTACAGGTATTCACGTGGAGCTATGTAAGGGTATCAGGTTGAGAACTGGCGCGGATTAGCTGCCCTTGATGATGGTAAAAGGAGTCTCTCTGAGTGTTGCTTAGCAATCCTTTTAGTGTTTGTTTCGCGATAAAAGACTTAAGATGGGAAGTAAAACTCATGACAGCTTAACTCGGTCGTTATATTGCATGTGTCTGCTAAGAGGCGCGTCTACTGGCTGATATCGACTGTGATCCGGACAGGTTAAATCCCGCGATAATAACACATGAGGACTGTCGTTCGGAGTTTCCATGCTAAGTCTTTTGCACCGTTACATTTTTATCGACAGATCTAAAAAGTGTGGATGCTTCGAGACAAGCCTTCACCACTTGAAACAAAGCATTGTGTTGGTTTTCCGACAACTACATTTAATTAGTTCCACACATATTCGGCTATTGCGAAAAACACTACGAAACAACATCAACTTCATCTTTGAACTTGGAATATACGAACTCTCCAGAACAATAACTCAGCACCAGAAAGAAAAACAGATGTGGTCGTATTGGAGCTAAAGAAGTACAACATTGATATAGCTGCACTGAGAAGTAAGCATCAGTTGACCATATGGAACGAGAAAGCAAAATAAGACATCTAACAGTGTTCGTGATGTACTTGGATACAATATATTCTCCTGTATTGTTTGTGGTCTTTTGTGCAATTCTTGAGCCGGTCTCAAAAGTCATGCCAATCATAGGCATACAGATAATTAGTTCGTGGTCGTCGGAACCTTATACGTCGAACTCGACGGGAGAATTCATCAGGAGTAATCGATCCGTTCGTATATAATCCAGGTGAATCCTAGTAATAATAATTATTAAAACTGATCCACAGAGAGCTCGATGGATTTATTATAACAGAGCCTATGTCATTCAATAAATAAGGTGAATTTTTCAATATAAGTACTTCTAATACAGATAGAAGCCTTACTTTTTTCTTTTTTTTTTTTTTTTTTTTTTGTTTTACTTCTTTTTCACATGGATTTAATTTATTTTGCAGATTAAAAAAAAACTTTGAGAGTTTTGGCGATTAACAAAAATGGCCGATCAAGAAGCATGCTCCAAGTTTGAACAGCGGTCATTTATCAAGTTTTTGGTTGCTGAAGGGTGAAAACCAGTTGAAATTCATAAGAGAATGTCAACTGTGTATGGTGCCACAAGTTTCACCCACAATGTCTAAAAAAAAATGTGGGCTAAATTGTTTAATGAAGGACGGAGCAGTGTTGACGATGAAGACAGGCCTTGGAGGCCTACAGAAATCAGATCTCCTGAGGTGATCGAATCAGTCAATGACCTCATTCAGTCTGACAGAAGGGTGACAGTGGACTGCTGAGGCAGGTCAAGAAAGACATCAAGAACAAACGCAGGGATCATCAGTCAGAAGGAGTCATCTTGCATCATGACAACGCAAGGCCTCACACAGCAGCTCAAACGGTGCAGACCATCAACGAAGTGGGCTGCGAACTGCTCCCTCATCCCCCTTACAGCCCAGACCTTGCCCCTTCAGACTTTCACCTGTTTGGTCCCTTGAAAGCGTTCACGAGAGGCACGAAGTTTAAAAGTGACGATGAAGTCAAAAGTGTTGTGAGCGACTGGCTGAGACATCAGTATAAAGATTTTTACGCTGAGGGAATACGGAAGCATGTGCACAGATGGGAAAAGTGTATGACAGTGCTGGGAGATTACGTTGAAAAAAAAAGTAAGCTTCTATCTGTATTAGAAGT
>OZ010613.1:66137688-66140188 GCA_963932145.1 Acanthosepion lycidas | reverse complement strand
AACAGCGGCAACGACAAAAATGCGTAGCTCGTTAGGAAGATAAAAATAAAAATATAATCATGATTTTGGTCAAAAACAAAAAGGTTTCGAAAGAAATTTGTATATTAGAAATAATAAAAAAAACTATTATGTAAATTTTTGTAACTTTGTTTAATATTTATGCATTACACCCTAATCTTTATTCGGTAAAAATTTCATTGCTAATCATGCATTACTTTTTAAGTAATACACATATTTATGTCTTTGTTGGTTCCGTTTCTTATATTAGGTTGGTGCAAAAATAATGTCGTTTTTTGACGTATTTTTTAACGTCAAAAAACGACATTATTACGTCATTACGCTACTGTATATATATATATATATATATATATATATATATATATATATATATATATATATATATATATATGAAGAAGATATGTATTTATTTTCAATCTTATTTTTTATAACTTTTTATTATTAGTGGTTACTCGTATTTGAAATAGATGCCACATTTATATTATTTATGTCGTCTAGTTCAAATATAAGTATCTTCTAATCATAAAATTTGAGGTAATATATATATATATATATATATATATATATATATATATATATATTAATCATTCATGTATCAGCATCTGTCTCAAACAATTTCTATCTATCCCTTTTTATTCATCTCTATATATCTCAGTCTATTCGGTAACTATCTATCTATCTATCTATCTATCTATCTATCTATCTATCTATCTATCTATCTATCTATCCGTTCATATCTATCTATCTATCTATCTATCTATCTATCTATCTATCTATCTGTCTATCTATCTATTCCAGCGTATTTTTTGTTCGTGCATTTGCTACTTTCCCATATTATTATATATACATTAAACGAAATCTCACATTCCCTGCCGGAGGGGAGCGGAAAACGCGAAAAAGATGTCGAAAGAAATTCAACAGAATGAAAAATCCACAAAAATTACAAAACCATAGTCTCAGAACGAATGAATGGGTGGGGCCGGATGTGGTCGGAGCTCGTTGGAGGTGGGTTGGAGCTGATGGAGGCGGCAAGATAAGATAGGGGCAGGTGCATTGCGAGCGGAGAGGGAGCCAAATGAGATTGCAATTTTCGTGAGCGCCGATGAGAGATAAAACTACGGCAAGGATATTAGATTTTGTGGGCGGGAGGCGCTGGCGCAGGTTGTGGAGTCGAAAAAGGACCCCATTTTTGCCACACACACAAGTACACTCTTCCAGACAAACATGCGCGCGCACACACATTTCTCATACATATAGGTATGCATGACTCGCTAGACATGAATAAACTATTTTGATCTTTCCTTCCAAAAAGCCACCCGCAACGACAACTCCTTCGTTACTTTTCTTTCATCCTATCAATGATAACGAAAATTCCCTTAGATTGTTTCAGTTATGTTTTGATAATGCTCACGTAAAAGAAGCAAAATGTCAACAAGAAATTAAAGATGTTCAACAGCTAACTGCTTTTTACGTATTATAAACGCAGAGCCGGTGAAACTGTCTCGTCATATGCCTCCAAAATCCATGACAAACCTCCAAAATCTATGATATGCCCCACTGAATATATGATATGGTACACCAACTCTAGCAAATACCAATTTTCATGAACTAGTATTCATATGAAATATAAATTTTATTGTAACCTAAGTATGTACTCGTCGTGGGTAAGATCTTAAATTACAACCGCGTCCTGGGTAAAACGATAAACTACGTCCAGCCTGTTGACTTCAATATTATATATATATATATATATATATATATATATATATATATATATATATATATGTGTGTGTGTGTGTGTGTGTGTGTGTGTGTGTGTGTGTGTGTGTGTGTGTAAACGAAAAATTTTGTGAACAAAATATTTGAAGTCTTGGTCTCTTGTTTACATATTAGTATATTCCTCTAATGCACATATGAGGCTGGACAAAAAAAAAATGTACATTTGAATTACCCTCCCCCACCGATCTTTTTCTGGTAAAAAAAAAATGCAATGATAACGGCAAAAATTGCAATATGAGCACTGGTTAAAATGGCTGATGAAGACATTAGGTTTATAATACCCAGAAATTCATACCCGGATGTCCCCAAGGACACATGGCACAGTGGATATGTTTGTTAGATCCAATGACAGGGCCAAAAGAGTGTGAGTTCAATACTTGGTTAAGGCAGTAGAGAATTTGGATTAACAGCTGATAACTAACATCCATTGGACATGACATATGGAACTAGAACATTCTACTGCAGCGGCATTCCAACCGCCTGAAGAAGACCGGGGCGTACAACGGGCGAAACGTTGTGATAAATATAGCAACAAAGATGAGGACAATAGTCCGAATAATGTAAATAGAAGATATTTTTTAATTAGAAAAGTATTTAATTACTTTTATGAATCATGTATATTATGGACACTTTTCGATGAATTTTTACAAGTATCTTTTCATTTTCTTTTAAATTTTAATTAAAATAATTTATAAAGTTTAAA
>OZ010613.1:66087688-66132688 GCA_963932145.1 Acanthosepion lycidas | reverse complement strand
GGAAGGAAGCACGGAAGGAAGGAAGGAAGGAAGGAAGGAAGGAAGGAAGGAAGGAAGGAAGAATGGAAGGATGAAATGAAGGAAGGAAGGAAGGAAGCAAGCAAGAAAGGAAGGAAGGGAGCAAGAAAGGAAGAAATTACTGAACATAGACGAGAGGAAGACAAATAATCATAAAGAAAGTAAGAAAGAAAGAAACAAATGAATAAGCAGAGAGAGAAAAGAAGGAGAAACAGAACGAAAAAAGAAGAAAGAAGCAGGAAAAGACAGAAAAAAGAATGAGAAAAAGTGAGAGAGAGAAAGAAAGAAAGAACACAGAAAAAAGAGCGAGAAAATAATTACAGAAAAAGGAAAAAGAAAGAAAAAAGAAAGAAAGGAGCGAAAAAGAGAAAGAAAGAAAACAGAAAAAGAAAGAAAGAAGAGTAAAAGTGAAAGAAACACGACACAAAGAAAAAGAAAGAAAGAAAAAGAATGAAAGAGATAACGTGAAAGTAAGGAAGCAGAAAAAGAAAGAAAGAAAGAAAACAGGAGAAAGAGAGAAGACAGAAAAAGAAAGAGAGATAAAAAAAGAAGAGAAAAAGAAAGAAAGAAAGAAATAAAGAAGACTGGCAAAGAAAGAAAGAAAGAAAGAAAGAAAGAAAGAAAATGAGAAAAAGAGAAAGATAGAAGACAGAAAGAGAAAAAAAGAAAGACTGAAAGAGAAAGAAAAACAGAAAGAGAAAAAAAGACAGAAAGAGAATACAAAAAGAGAAAGAGAAAGAAAGAGAAATAAAGACAGAAATCGAAAGACGCAAAGACATAGAAAGGACAGCAAAAAGAGAAAGAAAGAAAGGCTGAAAGAGAAATAAAGAAGAAGAGAAAAAGAAATAAAGAAAACTGAAAGAGAAGGAAGAGAAGAAAGAGAAAGAAAGAAAAAAGCGAAATAAAGAAAGACAGAAAGAGAAGGTATGAGGACAAAAAGGAAAGAATGAAATCTGAAAGAAAAAGAAAAGACCTGAATGAGAAAAAAAGAAAGGACAACAAAAGGAGAAAGAAAGAAAGACAGAAAAAGAAAGAAAGAAGAAAGTGTAGCGAAAGAAAGAAAGAAAGAAAGAAAGAAAGAAAGAGAAAAAAGAAGAACAAGTAGTGAAAGAAAGAAAGAGAAAGAAAGAAGAACGTGTAGCGAAAGAAAGAACGAAAGAGAAAGAAGAACGTGTAGCAAAAGAAAGAAAGAAAGAGAAAGAAAGAAGAACATTTAGCGAAAGAAAGAAAGAGAGACTGACAAAGAAAGAACAACATGTAAGAAATGAAAGAAAGAGACAATGAACAAAGACAGACACGGATAGAAATAACGAAGCAAAAAGAAAAGAAAAAAGAAAAAGAAAAAGATCAAAGAACAGAAGAAATATAAAGAAATGAGCAAAAACGAATGTAACTCTTTAATGATAAAGCTTCAACACAGGAAAGACATATCGTCAGACAGAGAAAGATAGACAGACAGAGAAAAAAAAAGACAGAAAAAAAGAAAAAAGAAAGAGAAAATTAGAAAGAGAAACAATGAACAACAGAAAGAGAAAGACAGAAAAAGAAAGAGAAAGACAGAAAAAGAAAGAAAAAGCGAAAGACAGAATGAAATAAATGTAGAAAGAGAAAGAAAAAAAGAACAGAAATATCGGAGCGAAAATGAATAAAATTCACAAAAGTAAACATTTAAATGAAAGACAAAGAGACAAAAGAAAGATAGAATATATAAAAAAAAACGGGGCCAAAAGGAAACAAAGACACAACGAAAGAGTAAACCAAAATGAAAGAAAAAAGAAAAGAAAGAAACGACGATGAGTCAGAAGAAAAAGTAAAAGGGAATTAAGAGAAAATGTGGGAAAATTGAAGGAAATGAAGATAATGTCAGAACGAGGCAAAGAAGAATGGACAAAAGTCGCAGACAAGAAAAGCGAAGCAAATGACGAAGAAGAGGGAAGAATATAAGCAATATTTGGAGGGAATAAAAGGGTGAAGAGGAGATGAAAACGTTAGTCGGACAACAGCTGACTAATTGCAAAGCAATAAAGAAAATGATCAAAATAAATGGGAGGAAATCGTGGGAACGAAACGGTGCCAGACAGCAACAGACATGAGAATCAGATTTTGATAGTGTCCAAATTATACAACATGGCTACATACAATAAGCTTCATTGCTTCAGGGAGATTATGAAGCATCTATCTATCTATCTCTCTCTCTCTCTCTGTATATATATATATATATATATATATATATATATATATATATATATATATATAT
The DNA here is from genome assembly GCA_963932145.1 of Acanthosepion lycidas. Classification (NCBI taxonomy): domain Eukaryota; kingdom Metazoa; phylum Mollusca; class Cephalopoda; order Sepiida; family Sepiidae; genus Acanthosepion; species Acanthosepion lycidas. Next base: position 66,130,413 of record OZ010613.1, on the reverse strand, counting down.
ATATAAGTCTGTTCTTTATCTTTTTTCTTAGTATATATTATCTCAGTGTAATTATTATCTAAGTCAATTTACATCTATCTCAGCCTGTTTTTATCTTTTTTCTTAGTATCTATCTATTTATCTGTAGTACATATTCTATTTCTATCTATCTATCTATCTATCTATCTATCTATATATATATATATATATATATATATATATATTTATCTATCTATCTATCTATCTATCTGGCTGGGTGTCTGGGTGTCTGTCTACATTTGTTGAGATCTATCTATCGATCTTCAATGTCCTTTTGTGCATATCTATCTATTCCAGTCTGTTCCTATCTATCTATCTATCTATCTATCTATCTATCTATCTATCTATCTATTCCAGTCTGTTCCTATCTATCTATCTATCTATCTATCTATCTATCTATCTATCTATCTATCACAGTCTGTTCTGATCTATTTTCTCTCTGTTTATATCTGTTAGGTTGTTTAGAAAATAATGTCCTACTCTTGAATCGCCTTTTTCTTCATGCAATAATCTATTTAAATCGTGTTTAAATCAGTCAAAATAGGAAACCAGAATATTTATACATTTCTGCCATCGCGTTACAAGTTTATTTCTGCGTTTACGATAAAACTCTTAAGGTCTGATCGTCCATAAACCTTCTGTTTGATTCATGTTCTTTACAACAGAATGTCTTTAAGCTTCCAAAATTGTCAAAATTCTTGAAAAAGTGGTAGTCAGTGAACGAGGTAGCAGGAGAAATATGGTGAATGTGATAAAGTCTCGGATCTCAAATCGATGAGTTTCGGCTGTGACATCTTGGCAATACATGGTCATGGATTGTCCAGGAGCAGAATTAGATATCGTCTATTAATTAGTACCCATCGTATTGTGGTTAACTAAATGTGCATTTCATCCAGTTGCTAACAGCACACTACGGCAGTGCTGTGCTGGCTAGATTCCAGAATATTGTTATGGACAATGCTTACGGCAGACCACCAGACTGCTACCATAATATTCTGCTGGTACAATTTCGGTTTGGGAAAGTGTTGTTTACGATTGTCATACACGAAGAATTTCATCCCATTCTCTGTTACTGTTGGCAGAAATCTGAGACACAATATGGCAAAGATTGAATTCATGCAAAAATCTAAATTCGGCTTTTCACTTTTATGTCCAAGATGACGGATACATAATGTTTTAAGCTAATTTTTGAACGACATTGGAAGCAAATTAACAAAGAGCACACATTAATCATTTGGAATGAGTAATAGTTTTCTGTGGAACTTTTATAAGAACACATCACAATTAGAAATGCTTATACTAAAGTAGAACATTATTTTCCGAAAAAAATTGATGCTCAGTACGTTCATATATATTTGTTTATTTAAATTTTGTTCAAATCTATCTATTTATCAATCTATCTATCTATTTCGGTCTATTCACATCTATCTATCTATCTATCTATCTATCTATCTATCTGTTTACCTTTGCCAGTATCTATCTCCATGTTTCGTATCTGCCTTCCTCTGTTTATATCTATCTCGCTCGCTTGCTAGCAAGCTACCAATCTATCTATCTATCTCTTTCTCTCTCTTTCCTTCTCTCTCTCTCCCTCGATATATATATATATATTTCGCTTTTTGATGTATTTTTAACGTCAAAAAACGACATTATTACGTCATTATTTTTGCACCAACCTAATATATATATATATATATATATATATATATATATGTTCATATTTATCTATCTATCTATCTATATATATATATATTAGTCCCTTCCTACCTATCTGGATGTGCGGATCGGTGTGTGTAGCGGCTCGCCGTGAGAAAACAGGGATATGAGTTCGAATAACACCTGTGTTCATTATATTCACTTACGTGCAAGAGATCTTCGCAAAAAGCAAAACTCCATAAAAAGATAGGATGAAGGAATATAGAAAAAAAAAGAGAAAATAAGGAAGAGAGAATGAGAGAAAAAAGATTTGAAAGAAAAAAGAAAGAAAAAACGAGAAACATGAAAAATTTGAAAGAAAAATTGAAAGAATATATATGCAAGAAAATGAAAAACATTAAAAGGAAACAGATTTGAAAGAAAAAAGAAAGAAAAACAAAACAAACAAGTATATGAAAAAATTGACAGGGAAAAAGTCAAAGAAAAAAGATAAAGAAAGAAAAAAGAAGCTAGAAAATGAAAAACGATAAATGTAAATAGATTTCAAAGAAGAAAGAAAGAAAAACAACGAGAAAGAAAAGAAAAAACAGTAAAAGGAAACAGATTTGAAAGAAAAAAGAATAAAGTAAAAAAAAACGAAGAAAATGAAAAACTTCAAAAGACAAAAGATTTGAAAGAAAAAAGAAAAATCGAGAAAGAATATAAAAAACATTTAATGGAAATAGATTTGAAAGAAAAACGAAAGAAATTAAAAAGAAAAAAACGTGCAAAAACTAAATAAAAAGCATTTCTTCTTTTCTTTTTCTTCGTCATCTTCTTTTTCTCCTTTTTCTTCTTTAGTTTCCTTCTTCCTTTTCTTCTGTTTTTTTTTCGTCTTCTTTTTCTTCTGTTTCGTGGTTGTCTTCTTTTTCTTCTTCGGCGTCGTCTTCTTGTTTTCCTCTTCCTCTTTTTCCTTTCGTATCCTCCTCCTCTTCCCCCTTCTTCTTCTTCTTCTTCTTCCTCCTCCTCTTCTTCTTCTTCTTCTTCTTCTTCTTCTTCTCCTCTTCTATGTGATGTTTCCCTTCAGGACGTTGGCGATCGAAGTACAGAAAGTTGTGGAGAGTTAATCTCCACAATTTTCTATCCTTTGTAGCTCTTAGGCATGTTTTGTCTTTTAACAACCCCTCCTATACACATAGGTTTGGAAGGAGTCGCTAAAATGCCCCCCCGGCCATTTACACATGCTCTGTCTATCTAACCTTTAAGTATGCTCAATTTTAAAAGTTAAAAAAAGTCGACTTGATTGCATCCTGTTTATTGAACCGGTCTCTTCTCCATCCATCATCATCATGCAGATGACTTCCTTAAAACCAAGTGAGTTTACAAACACGCGTAGAAATCGGGCGGATTCAACATTGTAAGTTACTTCCCGTTCGTCTTTCCATTTAAGTATTCTGAGATTTTTTTTCCTAAACTTCAATGGTCTTTTTGCAGCCAAAAGAACTCTATTTACTCCTTAAACATATTTTTACTGGCCAGTCTTCCAGATCATTTCGCGTTAATGCCGATGTCCCCACCCCCGTCACTCCATTCGTGGTCATGTTTTGTTTTTAATTTTCATTAATGACCTTACCGATGGCATTAGTTCTCAACTTGGTATCTACGATGGTGACGCAACAATTTACTCCTGTCTCGATGCTAAGGCTGATCAGCTTCATGAGATCAAAACTGCAGCCGATGTTCAAAGTCCGTTGTTAACTGGGGCAAATGATGGCTTGTTAATTTTAACGCCTCCAAAATTAAAATTATGTCCATTAATCATCCGAGAGATCCCTCGTCGCCTTTCATGGCTGATGCTTTCCTCCGGGAAAGTGATTCGTTGCACTTTTCAGGCTAATATTCACGATATGAAGTGGAAAGACTATATTGAATCCATTGCTAGGTCACCTGCTCATTGTATCGGGTGAGATAATTTTACTCTCCTGAATCTATTATAAGTCCTTGTTTAGAATATTGCTACCACATCTGGTTCGGTGTCTCTGCTATTTACCTTGAGCTTCTTGGTAAAATCCAAAGAATTAGGAATATTATCTGTCCTGATCTGTCGTCTTGGTGTCAGTCACCTTCCGACCGCTGTAAGGTTGCCTCTTTGTGTCTTTTTTAAAAAATAAATACTTTTATGGTGATTGTTCGGATTAGCCCTTCGCCTTAGTACCTTAGTTTTGTGAAATTTTAGCAGAATACTAGACGGGCAGAGAGATCTAATCAATTTACAATTGAACTGGCTATATCTAGCCGTAAATTCTCTACTATCAGTTCCTTTTTTCGCACTTCCAGTCTGTAGAACTACCTTGCATGGGTTGAAAACGATTATGAAAAAATAGTTGTTCTAGAATTAGTTTCTTGTTTGTTTTGTTGTTTTTGTTTGGTGAAAGATAATGTCTAAAATTGTTTTATTCTTTTATTGGCAATTATAATTTATGATTGGGTATTTAAAAAATATTAGGTTGATGAAAATAATGACGTAATAATGTCGTTTTTTGGCGTATTTTTTAACTTCAAAAAACGATATTATTACGTCATTATTTTTGCATCAACCTAATATCAAAGGTACTCTTTGATATCTGTCTATATTTCTGAGATGATGTATCATGTACACTATTTACATTATTCGAAATTTTGTCCTCATTTTTGTCGCCATATTTATTACAACGTTTCGGCCGTTGTACGCTCCGGCCTTCTTCACGTGTTTGGGATGTCGAACTGAACCCTTTATTTCATTCACTGGTGTAAACTGTTTAATGGATGTCAGTTATCAGTTATCTCCTGTTAATTTTCCTTTCCAAGTTCTCCACTGCCTTAACCGGGTATTGAACTCCCTCTCATTGGGTCCTGTCACTGGATCTAACCAACGCCTTTATCCACTGTTCCATGTGTCCTTCATGAATGTATTAATTTTGCGGTATTATAAACCTACGCAGATGTCCTCAAGGACACATGGCACAGTGGATAAAGGCGTTGGTTAGATCCAGTGACAGGAACCAAAGATTCTGAGTTCAATACCTGAGAACTTGGAGAGGAGAATTAACAAGAGATAACTGATAACTGACATCTATCAGACATGGCACGTGGAACTAGAACAGTCTACTCTAGTGAGCGAAATAAAGGGTTCAGTTCGACATTCCAACCATCTGAAGAAGAGTGTACAACGGCCGAAACACTGTAATAAATATGGCGACGAAGTTGAGGACAATAGTCGGAAAATGCAAATAGCCTCCTCATATTTTTGGCCAATTCCAGCAAATAATAATAATAATGTGCCTATATATATAGGCTGCATAGTTTTTACGTTGCAGCTTTAATAGAATCCAAAAGCATCTTCCCGTCCTTGTGGGTGATGAACTTTTTCCACCCTTTTATCCATTTCCCAGAGACCAACCTTTACAAGCTTCTAGCAGCCCTGTCGCTATTTCCCTGGAAAGTGTTCAGACGAACAACATTCCTTAGTTTCACAAGTTCTAGACTTCACAGCTAATACCCGCCATGCCACGCAGAGTATAGCAGACGATCCTTTCGTATTCCATTGGTAAGATTTAAGTCCCACTCGGACATCTTCTTCCCACGAACAGCTACTTTGTGGAACCTTATCCAGAGGAAGTGCTTCCTTGATCACTTCAATCTTAACCTGTTCAAGTCTTGGGTTAACAGTTATATTCCCTACCTATCCCCCGATAAACTGTGTCCTTTACCTCTTAGTGTAATATTCTACCTCGAGTGGCTCTTGGGCTTTGTACAGGGTGTATATTATCGTAAACTTATATAGGAAAGAAATAATATAGAAGATGAAGAATTTGCGCTGTGGGATGCAGTAACAAACGCTCGCCAAAATGAAACAAAATTTATTCTTCATTTTTCATTTGTTTCTCTTCTTTTGTAAAGACATGACAGAATGAAAGAGATAATGATTACCTCGGAAGTCGATTTAACCCGGCCAACTCAGCGTGACCTTGCTGATATATACTTTAATACAAACATAAGTCTGTACTCAGCGAAGCGAGAAAGACACTAAAGGCGAGTTGTTGTTCTTGTTTTCTTCTGTGATGTATTTTTTTTGTCGTCCATTTTTATTTTCAGTTTTTTCTTAATCTCTTTTGTCCATCTTGTTTGGTTCCCTTTTTTCTTCTTTTCTTTTTCAAAATATATTCTTTTCTTTTGTTTATCGAGAAACCGACAGTTTGCAAACAATAAACATAACTTTAGCTTTCGATAAAAACAGATATTAGTGGCGAGTAAAAACAAGCAGATGACTAGATTTTTTACTTTTTTGTTTGGTTTCGCTAAGGGGAAAATGAATGAAAGAAAAAGTGACACTGATAGGGAAAAAATCGGAAAGAAAGAAAATAGAGGAGGAAGCGTGTAAAAAAAAAAAAAAAGGAAAAACACATAAACGAAGAAAAAAAGCAAAAAAATATTCAGTTCCAAGACTTTTTTAATCGTCGGGTGGTGGTGCTGAGAACTGAAGAAACAGACTTTGATTCTTCTTCCTCGTGATCTTTTTACTAGCGGCGCCCATCTGCTCTGCAAACCTTTGACCGACACCCTAAGACCACAGAATATGGTACGGGTCGCTCTCATGATTTGAATTCAAAATTGCCCTACTCCTAAACCAATTGCCACCCAAAGCTAGAGGACTCAGTCTGCCGTTCTATTTATCCATAGTTGGGCGGAGAATATATGGATTCATGCCTTTCCCAAAGGTATTAGCACGTAAGTGAATGTAATGAACTCGACTGAAATTCGATCTTGGCTCTCATTCATTAATCCTACCTTCTAACCATTGGGTCTCTCCATTAGGCCTTCATCAAAAGAAATAATAACAAAGGCAAAGGTGGAGGAAGAAAATTGCAGGAAGAAGGAGAATGAAAGATGAAAGGCAAAGGAAGAGGAAGAAAATCGAAGAAGGAAGGAGAATGAGAGATGAAAGGGAAAGGAGGAGGAAGAAAATCGCAGAAGGGAGGAGAATGAAAGGCAAATGAGGAGGAAGAAAATTGCAGAAGGGAGGAGAATAAGAGATGAAAGGCAAAGGAGGAGGAAGAAAATTGCAGAAGGAAGGAGAATGAGATATGAAAGACAAAGGAGGAGGAAGAAAATAGCAGAAAGTAGGAGAATGAGAGATGAAAGGCAAAGGAGGAGGAAGAAAATCGCAGAAGGGAGGAGAATGAAAGGCAAAGGAGGAGGAAGAAAATCGCAGAAGGGAGGCGAATAAGAGATGAATCTGATTCGTTGACAAAAGAAAAAATGTAAAATGTTAAAGGAATTTTGAATGAAAAAAAGACAAAAAATGAAAATGACCAAAAGAAAAAAAAATAAAGTCGAATCAAATACGAAATTCAATAAGAAAAGAGTAAACAACAAAAAACGCTGTAGGAAGAAGGGGAAAAATTACAAAAGAAAAAATATAGTAGACATAAAGAAAGAAAAAAAGGAAAAGAATAAGAAAAAAAGTTTATGGAAGGAAGAATGGGAATATAAAGAAGGAAGGAAAGAAAGAAAAAAGGACAATACAATCGAAGAAGATATAAGGAAAGAAATAAAAAAAGGAAAGAAATTTTAAAAAATGGATCTGAAAGGAAGGAAGTGGTGAAAAAAACTATATATTAGGTTGGTGCAAAAATAATGACGTAATAATGTCGATTTTTTAACGTCAAAAAACGACATTATTACGTCATTAATTTGGCACGAACATAATAACAAAGGAATGAAAATTAAAAAGAAAGAATGAGTGAATTAAAGGAAACAACTTGAAAGAATATAGTGAAAAAAAAATTAAAAAGAAATAAAACACGTAGACAAAGAGAATAAAAATTTAAAAAAATGAATGAAATAAGCATAAATAAATCTGGTGAAAGAAAAGAAGAAAATAAAAGAAGGAAAGAAAGGCAGGAATTAAAAAGGAAAAGAAATGAAAAACTAAAAATAGAAACAAAGAAAATATAAAAAACGAGAAAAATGAAAGAAAGAAAAAGGAGGTGAATTGGAAGAAAATAAGGACATAAAAAATGATGAAAGAAAATAAATGAAAAATAATGGAAAAGAAAGAAAGATAGAAAGAAAGGACAAACATTGAAAAATGATAGAATAGAAAGAGAGAACGAAAGAAAAAATAAATAAAGCAGATGAAGAAAAACATTGAACGTGATGGAAAAGAAAGAGAGAAATAAATAAATAAAGAAAGTGAAGAAAAACGTTGAAAAATGATGCTAAAGAAAGAAAGAAGGAAAGAGAATAAAAACACTGAAAAATGATAAGAAAGAAAGAAAGAAAGAAAGGAAGGAAGGAAGGAAAATCGAGAAAAATATTGAAAAATGACAGGAAATAAATAAAAACACTGAAAAATGATAGAAAAGAATAAAAGAAAGAAAGTGAAGAAAAGCATTGAAAAATGATAGGAAAGAAAGAAAGAAAGAAAGAAAGAAAGAAAGAAAGATAGATAGATAGATAGATAGAAAGAGAAAAACATTGAAAAATGTCAGTTAGGAAAGAAAGAGAATAAAAACCATAGTAAAGAAAGAAAAAAGAAAGAAAGAAAGTGAAGAAAAACATTGAAAAATGTAGTAAAGAAAGAAAGAAAGAAGAAAGAAAGAAGGAAAGAGAATAAAAACATAGAAAAATGATAGTAAATAAATAAATAAAGGAAGGAAGGAAGGAAGGAAGGAAAATAGAGAAAAATTATTGAAAAATGACTGTTAGGAAAGAAATAAAAACACTGAAAATTGATATAAAAGAATAAAAGAAAGAAAGAAAGTGAAGAAAAGCATTGAAAATGATAGTAAAGAAAAAAGAAAGAAGGGAAGAGAAAAAATAGGAAAATGATAGTAAATAATTAAGAACGAAAGAAAGAAAGATAGAGAAAATATTGAAAAATGTCAGTTAGGAAAGAAAGAGAATAAAAACACTGAAAAATGATAGAAAAGAATAAAAGAAAGAAAAAAGTGAAGAAAAGCATTGAAAATGATAAAGAAAGAAAGAAAGAAGGAAAGAATAAAAACATTAACAAATGATAGTAAAAACGAAAGAATGAATGAATGAAAGAGAAAAAAAATATTGAAAAATCTTGGAAAAGAGTGTCAGAGGCGGAAAGTTAAGAAAGCAGCAAAACGTAAGGAGCGAAAAAAGAAGAAAAATGAAAGAAGAAATGAATGATAAATTTTCGGATGAATGACGAAGGAAAATGGATGAGCAAAAAGAAAGAGATAAAATGAAGAAGACGTAAAGAGAATATTCATGAATGAATAAAGAAGAAACGGCTAAAGAATTGTTTTTTTTTATACAACAAAAGGTAAGTAAGAGTTGGTGGGTGAAATTGTTGCCAGAAATTCAAACAACAGACGGAGAAAGAAAAGAGAAAAGAATAAATGCGGGCTGACAGGGATGTTAGTTGAATATGAAAGTTATGGAAGCGGAGAGGAGACAAATTATTAGACGAGGTGAAGTTCTATGTTCGCGTAATTGTAGCTTTTCCCATTTCTTTAGACGTCTTTAAATTGCTATCTTTTGTACAAGATCACAAAGCTCCAAGAACGTTCGAACAAACAAAAATATTTGCGAAAAATTGCAACACAAAACAATAATACAGACACAAAAAAACACACACACACATCTCTCTCTCTCTCTCTCTCTCTCTCTCTCTCTATATATATATATATATATATATATATATATATATAGAGAGAGAGAGAGAGAGAGAGAGAGGGTGTAGAAGGGTATGAACGAGTCCCAGGCCTGACACAGTGACAAGCGGTATTTTTATCTGGATTTTCCCACAAAAAACATTCGATTTAAAGGATTTAACGACGTACACAGGTTTTAGAACATTGGGAACAAAAGGGATATCTTGTTAAATAAAGAAAGATAAGTTTAAACTGATTTAATTATATATAACTATTATGATTATTCTTATTGTTATATAGCAACAATAATATTAATAATAAAGCTTATATAGACAAAACCCATACCTATTAGTTTTTTGTTTTTTTCTTGCTGTTCGCTAACTAGAAATTACCAAGAACACCTAGTGAAAAATAGTGTTAACCCAAAATGCAAATTCCGTCTTGGGTATGACGATAAACTACGTCCAACAGCAAGGGCTCTGATAAGGAGGCTTTGAGGAGCGTGGAACCACTTATTTATGGCGTTCCCAGGTCCACCCTGATCAGGGCTGGTAGCACCTGTTAGGGTCCCAGCTATGGGCAAATAGTTAACCTCGAAACTGAGGTAAAAAGCATTATGAAAATGTCAAAATAGATTTACTTTGTAAAAAATTATTACCAGAAATACATTTTTGAAGAAAAAAAATATTACTAGCAATACATTTTTGAAAATATTACCAGCTATACAAATTTGAAGAAAAATATATTACCAGAAATAGATTTTTGACAAAACAAAAATATTACCAGGAAAAAAAAAGTTGTCGGCATTAAATGATTCATTGAGGTTGATATGCCGTAAAACAAATCAAACCAAAACCAAAACCAAAATTAATATCCAGAAACAATTTGTGTAAGGTTGCACGGTGTTGGCACCAACTGAATATAAAACCCAGTACGATAGAGTGAACCAATATCTGCACTGGAATATATGCAAATTCTACGGAAAGGAAACTGCAAGAAACTGGTATGAACATCACGCAGACCCGGTTATAGAGAGAGGATCTGTTACAATTTTATAGGACTTTACAATTACACACAGGCAGAACAATGAAAGTTAATCGCCCAGACATTGTGATCAAAGAATACAGTAACAAAATCTGCTTTCTTATTCATATGGTAGTCCCTTCAGACTGTAATTGTATCTTTGAAGATCTTCAAAAAACTATCAAAATACAAGACTCTTGAAGTGGAAATCTAAAAATTAATGGCACATGAGGACATCAATAAATCTCATTGTAGTTCTTGCTCTCGGATTATTTGGAAAAGGTTCCAATAAACTCACTGAAGGGTTTACTTGTAGCCCATGCCCTAAAGAAACAAAAGTACAGCACACAATTTACAAAGAGCTTTGTTTGATTTTATTTCTGTTTGTGTTTTTTACAAAAATGATCATTAGAAAATGTCACGAAGGAATTTCTGACCTTAGATCTCTGGTTGGGTCCCGGAAGGAAATATGTAAACAAAAGAAACCAAAGGAAATAATAATAATAATAATAATAATAATAATAATAATAATAATAATAATAATAATTAAGAGAATATTTTTCAGGGCATCAGAATCGATTTATCGAACAGTCGTTTCTGATGAGCATTTCGACGCGAAATGTTCATTTTTATATTTATATTTAGATACGATCTATCTGATATTGAGCTCTTTAGCCCATAAACATAGCACACTTTAAAACTATATATATATATATATATATATATATATATATATATATATATATATATATGTGTGTGTCTTTTCATTATTTGTCTATCCCAACCTGTTCATTTCTATCTATACATCTATCTATCTCTGTTTACATTTATCAGCCATTTCATATATATATATATATATATATATATATATATATATATATATATATATATATACCTCAGTTACTTCATATCTATCTATCTATCTATCTATCTATATATATATATATATATATATATATATATATATATATATACATCTATATATATCAGTCTTTTTATTATCTACTTATCCCAACCGGTTCATATCTATCTATCTATCTATCTATACCTAGGAACCTAACTTACTAAGCCTGTTCATTTTCTATCTATGACAACCATTTCTCATATATATATATATATATATATATATATATATATATATATATATGTATATATATATATATGTTACATGTTATTTATCTACATCAATGTCTTCATATCTATCATAAATAGAAGGTAATATTTACTTAACGTTCCTAAACATTTATCTCAATCAATGTCTCATCTCTTTTTTCGCACTCACTGTTTTTACGACATGGCGCGGACTAATTATAGTTTTATCTCAGCCTAATCGCAACTCGAGTGTCCCTACGCGCGATACGCACTACTTAATATTTCCCTTGACATACGTCTGTAACTACACATTATCTTTTGCTAAATAAGCGGCTTTATTGTCGACATACATTCCTTCGACAAAGTACTCCCGGATATATATATATATATATATATCTATATATATATAATGTTTTACACACCCAATAATTTAGGGCAGGTAAACTTGAAAGTAAATAAAAATGGAAATGAGCTATTTGCTAAAATCGAATTTCTGTAAACATACAGTAAATTTTCGCCAATGTAGATTTTGTATATATGAAATAAAATTCTTTTTTTTGTGATGACACAAATTCAACGACGAAATGCGTGTTACCGTAAGAATTTGAAACTGCCAGTCACGGAATGAGAAAAAGTTAAATATTAGCTTGGTGCAAAAATAATATCGTTTTTTGACGTTAAAAAATACGACAAAAAAACGATATTATTTTTGCACCAACCTAATATGCACACAAACGCACATTATTATTTGTGTTCATTAAATTTACTATTTCCAATAAGCAAAATACTTTGCTATATTACAAAATTGATTAAAATTTAGAAAGATTAGAATGAGTTTTATTTTTTTTATTATTAGTAAAAACGCTAAAATCGTCTATATTGACAAACTTTTCAGTACATCTTGATTCTCTTTATTAGGAAATTATTCAAAAATAAAATATACTTCTGAAAATTTATTATTTGATGAATATTAGCTGACTAAACTTTAATCAGTTTTATTTTAAACCAGTATTACTCACTGTTTGAATTTTCGTAGAAAACCATTTTTAACAGGGATGTAGGTGTTTTACCAGGTGTTTACAACTCTTTTGATAGACCTATGTTTGTGAATTTTTTCTAAGGGAAGGAATAAGTGTAATAATTACTTAACGAAATAACGTGAACGCCTTTTTTGTTATATATAATTATAATCTTAAAAATTTCAAAAAATATCCTAAGCAATCTAATATTTTTTTTTTAAATTTGATGTACTTTTTTTAAAATCTAACTTAGAAAGACACTTGTTGATGAATTGTTAGAAAATTACCAATAAATTTTATTTGCCGCTTTATTTTCTTATAATGATTCGTTTGGACATTCGCATTTACAAGAATCATCACATTTTTACACATAAAATAAATTCAAAATTCTCTTTAAAATATTGTGGTCATTTTAGTGAGCTTTTCCAAGTATGATTAGTAAATACAGGCTTAATTTAATAACAATATCACTTGACTACTACAAATTAATGCAGAATTTTAAACGATTTAAACGTTATTAAATTGTCCTAATTCAAATTTATAAAAAAATGTAAACAAATCTTATAAAATTCATTATTCATCGACAGTTCTCTCCAGACAGTTCTTCTCTTACATATCTATAAGTCTTCCATTCGTCCATACTTAGAATATTACAGCCATATATGGTCCGGTTCTACTCCTATTTACATTGAGCACCTTGATAATACCCAAAGAAGAATCTGCAATATTATTGGTCCTGATCTAGCAACTCGGCTTCAGTCATTTTCCCAACATTGTAAGGTTACCTCCCTGTGTCTTTTCTATAAATAGTTTCATGGTAATTGTTTGAATGATCTATTCGCTATGGTACCTAGAGGTTTTAAATTTAAGCGCAGTACCAGACTAGCGTCAAGATCTCATAAATTTACAGTTGAGTTGGCTAGATGTATCTTTTATACTAACAGTTTCTTTCCTTGCACTTATCGCTTGTGGGACACCCTTACGGCTCCATGCTTTCCATCCAATTTTAATCTGCAAAAATTTAAATGCAATGTCAATCGCTATCTACTGTCCACCTGATTACTCTCTCCTCTTTCTGCTCATCATTAATGTTTCTGTTCCTAATTCTTCCACAACCCTGTAACCCTTTGTGTTTTAGGCACATTACTACCTTGCTTGAAGTGATTCCGATTAAAAAGAGGCAACAATGTCAATAATATATTTCATACATGAAAGCCATTGGAAGCGATTCTAATTAAATAATTTCTAGTTTGATTGCGTTTTTATCTTATGTTTCAGTGTAGATTTTTCTGTAACTGGGTATCCTGTTTGAAAGAACAAAAATCCTAATTTAAATTCTCCAAGAACTTGTAATTATAACTATTTTTAAAGCAAGATTCTCCCTTTACAAGGCCCGGGGGCCACTCAAGGTAAAGGGTTACGTTAGGAGAGCATTTGTGTGCATATTGTGGAAGATAACCGTTAACCATAGCCTTGAATAGGTTAAAACTGTAGCGATCAGCGAAATATACAGTTGGCTTCCACAGGGGCAGTGGTTCGTGGAGAGAAGCTGTTCGAGTGGAACTTGCTTCTCACCGATGGAATACGGAGGGAATGTGGGTGATTTGCTATTATGTAAGTGGCATGGTGTATTCTTGCTGTAAATGTTTGCCTCGGCGGGACTATGGAATGTAGCGGTTCAGCAGTCTAAAATAAACATTCAGCGTTTTCAACAAAGAAACATTTTAAAATGATTTAACTCATTTGTGAATAAGTCCTGGAAGTTTCATTAAAATTCAAAATATTGGCCATATTGACAAATGTGTCAACATAATTCTTAATATTAAAAGTCTTTCAAAAATATAATATACCTTTTTGAAACGTTATTTGAGAAAAAAATAGCTTATTTAAATTTACGTTAATTTACATTAATCTGTATTGGAACAAATATAGTTTTAGCTTAAAAGATCGCAGAAAAGTATTTTAACTTCGTGGAAGGCGTTTTTACTTTTTTTTTTTTTATAAATCAACTAAACTGATACATGGCGAATACAACGTAAATGCCTTTTTTTTATATAATTAGACCTAATGTAAATAATGATAAATTCCAGAAATAAAGATAGAAAATAAAATTCAAAAAAATAATTAAAACAATCAAAATTCACGCACTTGTTCATTTTAAGACATGTCTGTCTATATTTCTGAGATGAGGTATTATGTATTATTTACATTATTCAGACTATTGTACTCATCTTTGTCGCCATATTTATTACAACGTTTCGGCCCTTCAGTATCTGTCTATATTTCTAAGATGAGGCATTTTGTACACTATTTACGTTATTCGGACTATTGTCCCCATCTTTGTCGCCATATTTATTACAACGTTTCGGCCGTTGTACGCTCCGGCCTTCTTCAGATGGTTGAAATGTCGAACTGAACCCTTCGCTTACTGGGGTAGACTGCTCTAGTTCCAGGTGCCATGTTTAATGGATGTCAACAGTTATCTCTGGTTAATTCACCTTTGAAAGTTCTTCACTGCCTTAGCCGGGTATTGAACTCAAACTCTAACGCCTTTATCCACTGTGCTATGTGTCCTCAAGGACACATGGCACAGTGGATAAAGGCGTTGGTTAGATCAAGCGACAGGACCCAAAGAGTCTGAGTTCAATACTAGATAGATAGATCGAACGATATAGAGAAAGAGCGAGAGACAGAGGGAGATCGAGAGAGAGAGATAGAGAGATAGAGAGATAGAGAGAGCGCGGTACAGATCAAGAGAGAAGGAAAGAGAGAGCCAAGAGATAAAGTGAGCCAAGAGAGAGACATATACATATATAGAGAGAGCAAGAGCGAGAAACGTGCGAGTGAGAGAGAGAGAGTCGTGGGAGAAAGTGAAAGAGAGCGAGAAATAGAGATAGGGAAAGCTTGCATGTGTGTGTGTGTGAGAAAGAGAGACAGAGAGAGAGAGAGAATAGTGGGGGAGAGAATGAGAGCGAAAAAGAAAGAGAGTCAGGAAAGAGAGGGAGAGAGTAGAGAGAAAGAGAGCGAGGATGAAAGCAGAAGTCAGGAGAGAGAGATAGCTCGGGAGAGCTCAAGAAGATAAAGAAAGAGCTAGGAGTGTGTCTGTGAGAGAGAGAGAGAGAGAGAGAGAGAGAGAGCGAGCAACAAAGAGAAAGACAGGGGAGAGAGAGAAAGAGCGGTATCGTGTAAGCGAGAAAGAACCAGGGGAGGGAGAGAGAGAATGTGAGAGAGGAGCCAGGGGAGATAGAGCGAGAGAGAGAGTTAGCGAGCGAGCGGGTGATAGAGACAGCTATGGTAGACTGAATTTTCCCCTTAATTTCTCTGTGAAAAAAGGTTACACTAAAGTTCTGCTAGTCACGTAAGGACTTTGCGATGTCTCTGATCGAAATCATTATAACAAAACCACGTAATATATGAATGAATAATGCATTAAAACATTGTCATAAAAAAAAAGTCGAAATTGGAAACTCGAGACATGTCACTCGCACCATTACGCAGACACGAACCCAGTGGAGAATCAAGTAAATGATACCCTTTCGTTCTGGAAATACACGACAGTGTATGATTGTATGAGTGCGTCATGGTAAGTAAGCGGCCCTTGTCAGTTCTCCATACGTTAGACGACGCGCATGCATGTACATGTAACTGCTGATTGGGCAATTAGCGAGTTCAACGAGCCGACAACAAATAAAATCCTATAACCTGGAGACAAATCGGAACTCTGGCTCGGATAACGGTTTGAACCTAAGGATCTGATCGGCTGCCATTCCCACCTACGTCCAAACTTTTTCAATCAATCCGTCTGTACAACAGCTGGGTTTTCTGGCAACTGTTTGCGCATCGGTAGTTTCACTCAGCGCTGCTTGGCGCTCTCAGATTTAACCCGTTAGCTTGATATTTCGATCCCAAGATTTTGTTTTCGTTTCTATTTGATAAGGTTGGTACAAGGATATGATATTTTATTCACAGAAAGTGATTTTTTTTTCTAAAAACTTGCTTAGCATTAGAGACAAATAACTTAATTTTCTCGTTTCTAAGTCGAATCTTAAAATCATAATAGTTTACTTAGTTTGAACTACTTAATTGCTCTTCTTCCCAGGTCTACGCTGACCCGGGGTGGTAGCTCTTGTTAGGGCCCCAACTATGGGTAAATATTGAACACTCAAGCAAAAACAAAACGTTATGAAAGTATAAAAAGACATTTTTATATAAAACAATACCAACTATACTAATCTATAGTAAAAATACCAGCATTATAAAATGTAATTGCGTTCGTGCTTGTGTGGTAGGTACGCCTGGCGCATAATGATTTAAATTAAACTGAGTGAATAAGATTTTTAAAAAACGAGTTGTTTATACAGTATTTTTAATTTAACTTTCTTCAAACAGACAATTTTTTTAATTAAAATATTTAAAAGTTAAAGACAGACACAAAGTGATCCCCCTTTTATAAGTTTCCTCCAGTGTTTTGTAGAGTAATTTAGATTTTAGATTCTTTAAACAAACAATATTTTTAATTTTTTTAAATATATTTGGTTTATTATAATATATTTTGAAGTGAATATGATTTTTAAAAATTTTTAGCATATTAAATAAATATTTTTTAAGTTAATCTGATTTAAACCAAATTTATCCCGGAAGTTTTATTCCTACTAAATGCTTTAACCAAACGTCGTAAGTCGCCGTCGGTCAGGGTTGACCATGGGTAACATCCTAGTTGTCTGCTTGGGTGAAGCCTCGACGACTGTGACAGTACAGGCCGATGCGAGAGTGACAATCTCTGTTTCAGAGGTCAAATATGTTTTCTGTCCCTGGACTGTTTGAGCTGTCACTTTGCTTTCTTCGGGTGCGCCTTTCCATGGCGATCTGTGTCAGCTTCTCCTCCTCTGACTTGAAGTGCTTAGTCAGGATTCCTCTCCATTTGGATCGTATAGCTGCCAGGCTCTCCCAGGTCACTTTGTTGATGTCCACAGCTTTCATATCGTGCCTCACGACATCGTGGTACCGCAGCTGTGGTCGCCCAGCGAGTCTCCTTCCAGAGGCCAGCTCTCCATACAGGAGGTCTTTGGGGATGCAGCCGCCTGGCGTGCGGTGGACGTGGCCCAACTAATGGAGTCTGCGCTGACTAACCAATCGGTAAAACGTTAAACATGAACTTGTAAACCAGACCAATGATGACACGAACGAATTGAAATAATTAAATGAATCATAATAAAATTAACTTCCATTTCAATGGGATGTTGAAATCAATTTAAGCGTTTTATAACCTGTGCTGTCAGTGATCAAACGGGTCACTGGTAGTTTATTTTAAAATAAAATTACCAACTGTACAATTTTATGGTATATATTTAGTTGAAGCCATAAAATTGTGTGAAAAGATTTCGACATTAAATAACCCATAGATGTTGATATGCCACTAAACAAAGTCAACCAACAAAAATCCAAAAATTTAGAATTCGGCATCAAATAACCCATAGAGGTTGATATGCGGCTAAACAAAATCAACCAACCAAATCTTTAGTTTGGAGTTCTCGTACGATCACCAAAGTTAAGAAACATTGAGCCTGGTCAGTACATAGATAGGTGACCATTTGGGAATATCAGGTACTATAATCTGTGGGTGGTATGATCAATAACGGCTTGAAATTGGAAATCGGATGGTCGAGTTCCAATTCTAATCCGGTTTGTTATATTCAGTTACGCAGAAATTCACCCGAGAAAATTATGAATCAACCTCTTCCCCTCATCTGTGGGTTAATTAGTAAGATTTATATCATTAAAAATCATTATTATATAATTATTATTATTTCTTCGCCAAAATCGACTTTCCACATTTATAAATCTACCATTCGTCCGCGCATTGAATAATGCTGCCATTTCTTGTCTACTGTCTATGCTATATATTAGGTTGGTGCAAAAATAATGTCGTTTTCTCACATATGTTACTATGTGAGAAAACGACATTATTTTTGTACCAATCTAATATTTAGAGATTCTTGACTAAATTCAAAGAAGAATATGAAATATTATCGGTCCTAATCTTACATCTTAGCCTCAGTCACTTGCCCGTCTTTCTTAATTTCGTAACATAGCTTCCCTGTACATTTTCTGTGAACATTTTTATGGCAGTTGTTCTGATGATCCTTCCTCTTTGATATCACGACTTGAAGAATTTAAGAGTAGTACTTGATTGGAAGATAGGTCTCATTATTTTACTGTTGAAATTACGAGATATAACAGCAGTTTCTATTCTAATACTTTCTCTCACACTTCTCGCTTATGGAATTCTCTTTCTGCTTCTAGATTTCCTAACAGATGCAACCTCAAAAGATACCCTGTTCTTTTATTGTCATTTCTCCTCAGTAACCATTTTTCAATTTCCTACCCTCTAGCATTTTAGTGGCTTTATTGCCTTGCTTAGGATGAAATGATTCTTCACACTAACCATTTCTCAGTTTCCTATCCTCTCAATAATCTCTAGCGTCTTAGTGGCTTTATTGTCTTGCTTGGGATGAGATGATTAAAAAAAATACACAGCCTACTGAGTCAGTCTGCCAAGAAGCATCGTGCTATTTACTCGCGTTCACTCATTCCACGAGGTTTTGTAACGATGTATTGGAACTGGCTTTGTGATTTTTACGGTAGATAATAAATTGGAGAAACATATGCCTGCATCAGATTTTTTTATGCTTGAAATATCTGCTACCGAATTCCTTTAAATTATTCCTCGTGATTTTAATTATTATTGATTAGGTTAGATTGATTTGGTTCAATTTAACGGCATATCAGCTCTTGTTGGGCGATTTACATGGAGTTCTTTACTGTACGCCAAGTCATAGTGTAACTCTTGTCTAGAATTGGAGGCCTATCTGAAATCACTGGGAGTGAAGATGTTTTATTTCCGGATTTGGATTGGCTGATGTAGTCGGCTTAAGAAATCTTTGCTTTTACATTTGGAATAATTTACCTTATTTAATTGAAATAATTATAAAAATATTTTCTATAATTATTTTATATCTTCATTTAAAAAAAAAAAAAAAAAAAAAAAACATTTTTTATGGGAAAAATGTAATTTAGGACCAACTTTCTACAAATATTTTCCTGGTAAACTACTCTGACAAGCTTTTTTCCCTGAAATTAAGCGTGCTAATAGATTGGCATCTAGGTCCCACCGCTTACTGTTGAAATAGCTAAATGTAACCGTTGCTTCTACTCCAATTTTTTTGCACTTCCTGTCCGTGGAACTCCCTTCCGTTTTATTGCTTACCTGAAAACAACAATATTCAAAAATTTAAATGCAACGTCAATGGCCATCTTTGTCGTCTTGAACCCCGTTCATCTTTTTATCCTTTCTTCAATCCACCCCCATACACAGTCTTTTCTCTCACATTCACTCTCTTTAACCCCATGCGTCTTAGTGGCATTCCTACCTTACTTGGGATGAAATGATTAAAAAAATCTCTATTTCTGTTTCTAATAAAGAAAAAAAAGGTCAGTTTTGACCATGCTTCTTATATCTATTCATTGTTTTCACTGGTGTCCTCATCTTCGTTGCATTATTCACCTCGTTTCGGCCGATTTTAGGGGATTGGAATTTTGAATTGGGCCCTTTATTTCGTCCACGTGCCATGCCTCTTCCGGGTGTTGCAGTTTTAAATGACACATGGCCTGGTGGATAAAAGTGTTGGTGGAATCCAGTGACTAGACCTAAATAGTTGTGTGTTTAATAACTGGCTATAGCAGAGGCGAACAAAAAACTTGGAGTGTTGAGTTAAAGGGAGATAACTGATACTAAGACACCCCGGAAGAGGAATGGCACGTGAAACTAGAAAAATCTACCTAGGTAGACGAAATAAAGGGGTCAGTTCAAAATTTCAATCCCCTGAAAAAGGCCGGAGCTTACGACAGCCAAAACGTCTTAATTATGGTAAAGAAGATGAGGACTACAGTCCGAACAATGTAAATAGTGTAAATAGTTACGATATCAGAAATATAGACAGATCTTGAAGAAGGCCAGAGCGTACAACGACTGAAACGTTTGAATATTTCACTGAAAAAGAGGACTACAGTCCGAACAATATAAATAGTGCAAATAGTTATTATCTCAGAAATATAGACGGATCTTGAAGAAGGCCGGAGTTCACAACGGCCGAGACGTCGTAATTATGGCAACGAAGATGAGCACTACCATCCGAGGAATGTAAATAATTACAATACCTCATCTCAGAAATATAGACAGATATATTATTATTTATTCTATTTGCTCTTTATTCTTAAAATGTTACAAAAGTCTCTCACAAGAAAGTTCATTTTAATAATGCTTTATGTTTTTTTTTTGAAGGGGGGGTTGTTTTTTTAAATCGGTATCAACGCAAGCAAGTCATTAGAGCCAGTACCACGCAAGGGATTACTTATTGTGGCGTTATTAGGAATAGAAGCATTCATGATGAGTAGAAAGAGAAAAGAACAATGAGGAGGACAGTAGATAGTGCAAAAAATGTAAAAAGTGGAGATTAAAAACAACATTGTAGGGAACATCGCGAAGGAAATCACGGAACGAGTCCCAGCCTGCTCGTAGATAATAGAAAGATGTTCTGTTGGTAGGAGTTTTTTTACAAGGGGAGGAGTAGAAGGGGATGCTAACAAACACGACAACATGATCAGAGTTGCCAAGAGAGCAGAGCTGTGTGGCACGACAAGTTTCGGGGATGGAGGTAAAAAAGAGAACAAGAAGGGAAGCCTTATCATCAGGGTTACTAGGGAAACGCATAAGAAAATCGACCACTTGTGTGAGGGATTGAGTGATTGAAAAGTTAAGTGTTTGTATACCAGGAAGGTAAGTTACAGAGTGTTTAAGCCATTTGGTATGATGAACATTAAAGTCACCAAACACAAATATGTTTACAGATGGATGTAGAGGGAGCAGCAATTCAATGGTTTTGTAAAGATTATGGGCATGTCTGTTTATGACACGCTGTCCTAAAACTTAACAAAATCCTCACGAAGACATGAATTTTAATGGTTTAGAGAGATACCTAAAGAAGAGGCTAGAGCAGTCAACCCATATTCGGAAATTACTTCGAAGAAACAAAGGACGTTTGTGTCTGTGTATATATATATATATATATATATATATATATATATATATATATATATATATATATATATATATATATTGTGTATATTTAGCAACAATTTTTTATTGATGCATGTTTTCTTAAATAATATAGGCAAGTTTTGTCTATTTTAAGTAAGTTCCTTTCATATTGTCTGATAAGCTTAATTACATTATCATTGAAAGACAAAAAGAAATCACCATATTGATACATGTTCAAATCTTTCAGCTTACATAAGTCATTATCAAAGATAGCAATTACATTTCAATATATCCTTTGGCTATTTCAATTTGATTTTTTACAAGGCTACATTTATCATTCCAAGTGTTGATAGTTCGGTGGGCTGCTGGATCATGTAATTTAAATTGTGTATATTTAGGCAGCAATTATATATATATATATATATATATATATATATATATATATATATATATATATATATAATATTGTATTTGGGCAGCAATCGCTCTTTTATACAAGTTTAATTTTATATATATATATATATATATATATATATATATATTTATATAAAATATTGTATTTGGCCAGCAATCGCTCTTTTATACAAGTTTAATTAAAAGCGACTGACAAAATAGTGCGGTCAAGTTTTGAACGAAACTTATATATATATATATATATATATATATATATATATATATATATATATATATATATATATGTCTGTGTGTGTATTTATGTGTATGTATATAGGATTAATACAAAAATAAAATTTCTTACAAAGCTGATTGACCGTATTTTCAGCACATCAACTCTAGAGTTTCATAGACAGGCCCACCAGCAAACGTTCCGTCTACTCGTCAGCAGATACCAGAAACTGACAGTTTATTTTCTCGCTTTTCGTCATATTTATATTGAGCTAAAAATTAATTGATGCACTTTTCATTGGTGCACAGTTGATTTTTTTTATTCATTAATTGTCCGTATGTGTCTCTCTCTGTGTGTTCGTGTGTGTATATGTGGGCGTGCGCCTAATTGTACTGTTTCATTTGTCTTCTTCATCTGTGAGGAGATTGGCCAGCATTCATGGCCATATAGGCGGACTGATATTACGTAACGCTTCAGTATTCTTTTCTTTGTTTCTAAGTTTTTCTGTTTCTTGATACTTAGCTTTTGGAAAGCATCTTTAGCTGTCCCAATGCGCCTTCGTATTTCCATGTCGAACTTTCCGTCCTCTGTTAAAACATGCCTCAGATATTTACATTTTCGTACTTGTTAAAATTTGCTATCTCTAATTAGTTAATTGCCTTTTGGTCTCATCCTATTGCTAACAACCACTCATTTCAAATAGGTTAAGCAGAGTAATAAACTGGATACTATTTTCAAAACTTCCATTGTTCTCAACTGTGTCAATCCTGTAAATTAGAACCATAATCAAATATTTCATTCGTTCGACCAACACAACTACCAGATCTAATTTCCTTTTGTTCTTTCAAAAGGCAATTGAATGACAGATTTCGCTTGCCATTTTTTTTTTTTTTTTGTTCTTGTTGTGGGCTTAAATTTTCGGTTCAATTTTTTTTCAGTTGTTCTTTGTTTCACTTTTACTTTCACTTTGAAGAATTTTTTTGCTATGAAATTGTAAATAGATTATGAAAGTGAAAATGGATTTGCAACAGCATACCTCCGTTGATGATTAGTAAAATTGATTAAACTCTTGATTTGTTGAGAGAAGTAGAATTTTTTGTGACTCGATTGATATATCTGAGATCCTTTGAAATTATACTACGCGAAGATAATATGATTCCGGACGTAAATTGACAGTATCTATCTATCTATCTATGCATATATATATATATATATATATATATATATATATATATATATATATATATATATATATATATATATATATGGTCTTTTTGTGTGATAAAGGCTCGTGCCTTGCTAATACAACTTATTCGATCATCTAGGTCTAATTTTTGGGCGATTGTTTTAGCTTTCTTATTGATATAGTGTTCTATTGTTTGGGGTGCCTTTTTGTATGTTTTAGTTATGTTGTTCTTGAGTAATTTATTGTTTGTAGGGGGGCTTAGTTTGTATAAATTTCTCGTTTTGTCAGCAGCGATAAATACACTTGCTGAGTTTATTTTAGTTATATCTTCTTTTAGTTTTTTTTTTTTTTTTGGAATGCATCTTTTTTTTGTGGAATTTTATGTTTCTAACTAGGTCAGTTAAGTCTTTCTCGAAATCCTCTAATTCTTTTTTGTTGTGGGGGGCATTTTTTTGTTTTGAAGCCGTATTTTTCCTTAAGTGTGTTGTTATTGTGAAGGTCCCAGTTTAAAAAGTGGCCTTTCCATCTCATTCTTTTTAGAAAACTGTATTTTTTCAATTAATTTACAATTTATTTATTTTGCAGTATGTCCCGTTTGGTGTGTATAAGGGACTGCCAAAATTATCCTTAGTGCCTATTGTTCCAAGCTCTTTCAGACACTTCTTTAAATATTTTTAATGTTTTTTTATGCATTTTTGTTTACTTGTATATACGATTCTCTTCTAAAATAGAATTGCGTATTGGATATTATATGATAGTATCATGTATTTTGTTCTGTTGAGAGTAAAATTCTATTATTCTCTTATTATCCATGAAATTTTTAAATATTTGCATTATTATTAATATAATTTAAGAAATGTTTGGGTTTTAATATTTTATTACCCCAATGGTATTTACCCATGATATATTTTATGAGTCTGTGGTGCCAGTTCTGGAAGAGAAGATCATATACACTCAGAGCACCTCCACACATTATTGGACTGACCATTTATCGTTGGTAAAAACATGTTAGCATAAGAAAAAACGTAAGTGTAATTTTGTATTCTATTTTAATAAGTAAATACATTTAGAACAAAACAGCCTTCATTTAAAAATTAGTAAGAAGCTATTTTGCCCGTCCTTGCAAAATAACGAGCCTCTCGTTATTTTTTTCGACATAAATGTTATGACGTTATGAAAGAAGTCTAAAGTATTTATTCATAAAAAAATAACAATTTATTTATTTGATTATCTTCACGATACGCAATCTCAAAATTTTCAGCTTATTTTTAAAGGAATGATCTCTTTATAGTAGCAGCAGGATCCAGCCTTTTGATTTGTTTCTTATTTTTTTTTTTTTTTTTTTTTTTTCGGGAAATCCTGAAATAATGTTTTATTTGTTTTCAATGCGAGGTAAGAAAATGTGCTGCATCTTTACAGGTTTACCTACAGAAGAAATATGTAGCTAAAGCAAAATGCAAAGACGAGAATGCTGAATCTACATCAGAACTAGGAGGGGGAGGAACATGGAGAAAATGCGAATATGGTGAAGACAAATATGGAAATAAACGTCGAAGAGGAGTTTCCTTCAGGAATTTACACTGTTAAAGAAATTGAAGGTGACAATGATGATGTGTCAAAGGAAGAGTTCTCCGGTGCACGCGGTAAGGACGGGAATGAATATGAAGAAGGAACTGATGAAATTAGCAGAAATAACGAAATAAAACTATCAAACACGAAGATTGCTGTATACGAAGACATCGCATTTTGGCCACGAACTTGCTCAGCACAATTGATTGTTGATCTTGTAACATTGGGATCTAAAAAGTTTCAAAACAAAGATGAATACTTTGCCCTGACTGTAAGACCGCGGGAAAAATAGTCCGAGGATAATGCTACCACACTGGTTTTACAAAACTATGGAGAATGGAGAGACTGTTTTGAGATCATGTTTGCTGCACTCAAAGACAAACAAATCTTTTTATTGTTTCTACTGTCGCCTCTTTCTGGAGACAGAGCAACACAGATCAAGTCTAGCAAGAAATCCAGGATTTCAAAATTTCTGAAAGCTTAAATCAAAAATGTCTGAACATGAAAATTCGTCTGACCACCAAAGAGCGTTCAAGGATTGGAAGATGTTCGAAATGATCCTTAATAAAGATAAAACCCTTGACAGTAAATTACAAGAACAAACTATGAAAGAAAGACAGGTTTTAACGCGGTTACTTGATGTCGTTAAGTTTCTGAGGAAACATAACCTGCCTTTTAGAGGTCATCGAGATGTATATAGTTTCAGTAAAGGTAACTTTATAGTATTTGTTGAAATTATGAGCAAGTATGATCATGTTCATTGAAAGCATTATGTGAAAGCAGTAAATAACAGCTTATGATATCAAGAAGATAATTTTGGATCGACTGGAGAAAGAGAAAGCTGATTAAAAAAAATCTAGAGGAATAGGATTTTACAATGCAACAGTTCATGATAGTGTTCAATGTCGTCTACAAAAGATAAATAGGAAAGCTAAATTTGTGCCATGTTCTAATCATAGTCTGAATTTATGCGGTGTTCATGACTCAGTTGTGAATGCAAGTGCCATTACATTTTTTGGAGTGATTGAGAGACTATACATTATCTCCTCTTCCAATCACCGGTGGGAATTTTAATCTTCGCATGTGAAGGTCATGATGAAGAGTTTGGTAACCACGCACTGAATTGCACGTTACGAAGCTATTCGTGCAGTGAAAATCAAATTTCAAAGAATGTTTTAGGCACTCGATTCATTAAATTCAGCTTCAGAAAATCTTCAAACGAGAGGAAATGCACAAATCAATTTGCTTTCAATTGAAAACTTCTCTTTCATGTCACATTTTTTTTCAGGGAAGAAATTTTGGGACAAATAAATCTCATCTAAAAGAATCTTCAAGAACCTGGTATTGGTTTGGATGTGCGTGTAACCCACATGGATGTGACCAAAATTTTCTTTAAGCGAAACAGGGACAAACTGGTGTCTGAATCCGTTAATCAAAGTAAAGCAAAATGCGAGGAAATGGTAATTCCAGTTGAAATGGTCATTAGAAGAAAGAGAAAGCTACCGGGGGGAAAAGGAAGATGATCTATGTCAAACACTTGTACAGGAAGTAAAGAGAAATCTTTACGAACGTCACGATCCACTTGTAAATGAACTGGAAGCAAGATTTGACTCCATGTTTCGCAAACTGTCTTTGCAGGATTATCATAGCAAGAAAGCTTGGAAGATACTGAAAATTCTCTGTAGCGAATACGGTACTGAATTAAATGTATCTAGGTTGCCTTTGGAAATTCTCCGAAGTGGAACGTGACATGACCATGATGACCAAATCATCGTCTATCTATGGCTTAGATTGATTTATTGATGGCAAGTTTAAGAAACATTCATTTTAACAGATATAAAGGGTGCGATGGATAAATTGTCGTCAAATCGCCGCCAAAATGAAAATAATACTGACATTTCATTTTAACAGGTATAATGGGTGCGATGGATAAATTGTCGTCTAAATGCCGCCAAAATGAAAATAACACTGACATTTTATTTTGACAGATATAAAGGGTGCGATGGATAAATTGTCGTCCAAATGAATAGAAAATAACACCGACATTTTAACAGATATATAGGGTGCGATGGATAAATTTTCTTTTAAATAAAAAAAAATTAAAATAACACTGACATCTTTTAACACATATAACGGTTGCGATGGATAAATTGTCGTCTAAATGAGGCCAAAATGTAAATAACACTGATTTCATTTTAACAGATATAAAGGGTGCGATGGATAAATTGTCATCCAAATGACGCCAAAATGAAAATAACACTGGCATCTCATTTTAACAGATATATTTACCAAAATTACACAAAAATATCTTGAAATACAAAAGATTTGCTTCAACCACGGCCTCCAGTCTTCTGCAAGTCTTCTGGAGAATCTCTTGAATTCATCTTTGGTGTTATAAGGCGTCTGGTGGTCTCTAGCTCAACTGCGACCCACACATAATAATCAAGGGGGTTGCAGTCTGGGTAGTTATGTAGCCAGATATAAGGGGTGATGTGCTTGTAGAAATTGTCTAACAGCCATGGCTGGTTTCTACTGCTTGTGTGCCATCGTGCAAATCCTGTTTCCAGACATAAAGTCTACCAGCAGCCACCCAGGGCAACACTACCTCTTTAAAGCACTTGATGTAGACCTCCGTGTTCAGTCTGAGGCCCTCACCGACAAATCCGGATGTTCTTTTCTTATGAGAACCATCAGAGTGAGTTTTCCCAGTTGCCGTATCTTTTTTCCGAATCTTTTGAACTGTTTGATTGAAACCCAAACATTTTGAAATGTTCATATTGGAGCTTCCGGCAGGAATACCAAGCAGTACAATATGCCGTTTCCAAATTTCTAGTGGAGTGAATTACATTATGATGCCTTTTTTCTTACAGACGGTGCCCAACTGATCCTACTATACTGTGCAGTCGACAACATAAAAACAAAAAACAAAAAAACAATGCGCATGCACAAAACTAATAATATAAAATGGCTAAAATTTACCCATCATACCCTGTATATGAAACTGCTTTAACGGAGCAATAATTAAAATGGCATCGAGAGAAGAAATACTTTAAGTCTTCAACACGATTTTTCATCAGATATGGAGTTATAAAATCGCAGAAAATTATTTTACCAAATAAAAAGTACATTATTTGAAGACTTACAAAAGCAGCAACATCAAAAATGGTTAGCACTCATGTCACCATCAAAGTAGGTAGAGACAGTTGGAGAGTTTCGTAGAACTAGTGAGTGTTGCGACGGTGATTTTCTAAGCGTTGCTTAGATGTGGCACAAGGCCGAATGTTTGGCGGACTCAATGAGGGTCAAAATCAGTATTTAGTCGTAATTAAGCTAGAGAGACAAGCTTGCCAGCTATTACATCATGTCGAAATGCTCATAATTTTCTATACGTTCCTTAGATGTGGCTCAAGTCCGACAATGGGCAGCACCCAATGGGGATTGATTTCTCAATTTTAATTGTGCTGGCAATACAAATTTTCTGACCATCAAATCGATTAATACAAATATTTCCCATTTAGCAGATTGATGATAGATTCAGCACATATACTCTGGTAACCATAGATGAACCATTCTGCAATTGTTTGGTCCACTCGTCAGGAGATGAGATATCGGAAAATGGTTATTTATATAAATAAGTAATTTTTTTTAAATTTATTAATCCAAAACACTATTTACATTATTCGGACTATCGTCCTCACCTTTGTTGCCATATTTATCACAACGTGTCGGCCGTTGTACGCTCCGGCTTTCTTCAGGTGGTTGGATTGTCGAACTGAACCCTTTATTTCGCTTACTAGGGCAGACTGTTCTAGTTCCACGCGCTATGTCCAATGGATGTCAGTTATCAGTTATCTCCTCTTAATTCTTATCTCCAAGTTCTCCACTGCCTGAACCAACAGATTTTATCACTTCTAATGGTTACCCATATTTGAGTAGATGTATTATTTACTTATTAAACAGTATATTTATTCATTTTCGTCTACCGGACTAATTATTCAAGAATTCTAATTAAAAGAAAGAGTGAGACTGAGATGGAGAGAGAGAGATGGAGAGAGAGAGAGTGAGTGAGTGAGAGGATGAAAGAGAGAGCATGTGTTTCTTTAATAATTGTTTTCAAATATTCAGGCCAATAGACGAAAATGTATAAATATATTGTTTAGTTTAATGCATAAACAGAACGTCTACTCAAATATGTATTGTTTTTTTTACTGAGTATTTGCTTCAAGTATCTTGTTTTTACTATTTGATTTTACTAGTGTTTTGGTATTGTTTCTAAGTAGCTGTCTACAGTTACTATTGTTCCGAGGCGTCAAACAGGTGCTGTTAACCACGCAAGCAGAAAAAAATACGTAGGATAATACGATTGAGGCAAGGATTAACAAAGGCGAGGATTTCAAAATCTAAGCCAAATTTTATTTATCAATCTTGCGAAAGTATGTACAGTAACTGTTTGGTGTAGTTCAATCGTGAAGTCGGGGAGTGCCAGTCGAAGGATCGTTTTTGTTCAGGCAGGCAAATGAAATAGCTGTATTCGAGGTCCAGTCAATCTTCGGATGTTCGCCCTTAAGAGGACCGCGTATCCTTATACTTTTTATTGAAAATAAGTTGTGGGGACGAGTGATCGCCTACATCCTAAATGGATATAACCGAGACCACTAATGGTCTCAACACAGCACATAAAATAAATCTCATGCCACTAATACTGCTACTTCTATTCGACTACGACAGCAACTATTTTTAATTCTGCTAAACAGATCTTCTACTCTTTTTACTAAAAGGATTCTTTCTAATGCAACGTCTGCTACAATTACAATCATTAGTAAAAAGTTACCCTTTCAACTGCCATAGTTTCTCCTCCCAAAATCGTTTCCCCCACCCAATGGCCAGTTTTATATCCGCCATCGCCCCTTACAGACCGATTTTACCCCGCCGGCCACCGCCATTTGCAATCGGTTTATCAAATTTATCCAGAAGACTGGCACCAACACAATTAGGTGAAACGTAGTTTGCTGCTTATTAAAAAAAAAAAAAAAGGCCACAAAACAAAAATATATTTAATGCTTATTAGGAGAATTTTTTCTTCGATAAATTTATGTTGCGTTTGTTTTTTTACACACACACGCACAAATGCACGCATAAACAAACACACACACACACATATATATATATGTATATATATATATATATATATTTATATATATGTATGTATATATATATATATATGTATATATATATATGTATATATAACACAATATATATATGTATGTATATATATGTATATATAACACATAATATATATATATACACACATACACACACACGCACACACATATATATATATATATATATATATATATATATATATATATATATATATATATATATATATATATATATATATATATGGGGTGGAGGGCACCACGAAGCGATGTAATTAATAGCAAGATTGTCTGGCTAGAAAAATTACGACTGAGTAGTGAGTTCGATCCTTACTGGTTGCCCCATAATTTCGACCTTGTGCCACATCTAAGCCGGGCTTAGACAATCACTATATTTGTGAACCTTGGCGTGGTGTAATGGTTAGCAAGCTTGTCTCACTAAAGCAATTACAACTGGAGAGTGAGTTTAATCCTCACTGGGTACTTCATACTTTCGGCCTTGTGCCACATCAAAGCTACGCTTAGAAAATCAATATAGGGCAACTTGAGGCGGTGTAATGGTTAATAAGTGTGTTTTGCTCGAATAATTACTACTGAGTAGTGAGTTCGATCTTCGCTGGGTGCCCCATACTTTCGGCCTTGTGTCACATATAAGCTACGCTTGGAAAAAAACACTATGTGTGTGTGCGCGTGTGTTGTGTGTGTGTTTGTGTGACAGAATATGTGTGTGACTGATAGAGCCAAAGAATATGTGCATGTGAGAGTGATAGTGTGTGTGTGTGTCTGTGTGGGAGAGAGAGCAAGAGAGAGAGAGCGTGTGAGATTTGTGTGAGAGAGAATTTGTGTATGCGAGAGTGTGTGTGTGCGTGAGAATATATGAGAGATAGTGTGTGAGAGGAAGAAAAAGAATGTTACTAATGGGTGTGAAAGACTGTGCGTGTGATTTTGTGTTAGAGAGTATGTGTATATGTGTGTTTGCGTGTGTGTGTTTGAGAGAGAGACAGTGATAGTGTGAGTGTGGGTTTTTATCTGTGAGAAAGCGAGAGAGCGAGAGAGAAAATGTGAGATAGTGTGTGTGTGTATTTTTTTGGAAGGAAAAACAAGGAAGGAAGTGTAATAGGTTGTGTAGTTTTGAAATTTAGAAAGGAAATGAATGAAAAAATTGAAAGTAAATTAAGAAAGAAAAGGCATGAACCAGATGAAAAATAAAGCGGAGGCATAATTACGAAAGGAATAAGAATAATGGTAATATTAGCCGTTTCCTTATAAGGAAACATTAGGCATTAGCCGTACTGTTTTACAGGAGATTGGAATTTCAAACTGAACTCTTTACTTCATACACAGATGTCCTCAAGGACACAAGACCCAATGGATAAAAAATTGAAGAATTGAGTTACTAAAGGGAAATAACTGAAAGTGAGATATCAGGAAGAGGCATGGCACGTAGAACTAGAACAGCCTACTCCGGTGGACGAAAAAAATGGCCAGTTTTGTGCCGTTTCCTATAAATAAACCACTGAAGACCATTTTTTGATCGAGTGTCAACCGACAAATCCTCACTTTCAAACAACTGTTGTATTGTAAGAAATATCCTGAAGGGACAATCACAAGACGCCATTCCTCAACCTATTTATTCATCTGTTATTCTTAGCCTCTTTAAGCCTTAAGTACAGATGTGTATCTTGATAACGAGTCTGGCTGATTTATTTGAGAAATCTTATTAAATAAAAACATGCTCTCTCTTTAATAAGATTTTTCAAATATTCAGGCCGGTAGACAAAAATGAATTAAATATACTGTTTAATAAATAAACAGAGCGTCTCCTCAAATATGTCTTTTTTTTTATTTGAGTATTGCTTCAAGAATCATAAATCTGCTTTTACTATTTGATTTTGCTAGTGTTTTGGTGTGTTTTTTTCTACATTTGGCTGGCTCATCTGTAAATTGAGGAGATCTCGACGCCCTTCAAGAACTCCGCTTGTATTAAAAAAGTCTAGGTACCATAGCGAAGAGCTCATCCGAACAATTACCAGTATTTATAGAAAAGACACAGGGAGGCAACCTTACGGCGGTGGGAAAGTGACTAATGCTGAGTCGCCAGATCAGGACCTATAATATTGCTTTGGATCATATCAAGAAGCTCAAACTAAATAGCAGAGGCACTAGACCATATGTGGCAGCAATATTCTAAGCATGGATGAATGGTAGACATTGATATGTTAAATAGATTCAGGAGAGTAAAATTGTCTCACCTGATACAGTGAACCAACTTTTTTAGCAGCTGACCTACCAATGGATTCAACGTAGTCTTTCCACATCATGTCAGCTGAGAACGTTAGCACAAGAAGGCACAAAGAGTCACTTCCTGGAGGTTAGCATCAGCCATACAAATGCGATACAGACGGGGTCTCTCAGATGATTAATAGAGAGTTTTCGTTTTGGAAGCGTTCAAATTAACAAGCCATATTTTGCCCCAGTTAACAACGTACTTGAGATTGTTTTGGACATCTGCCACCATTTTAACCTTCACGAACTAAACGTCCTTGATCAATTATCAACACTTAATCTTAATTCCCATAACCGGGTATGGTCGTAGGGTCGCCGCGTAGCTAGGCACCCACCAGTTCCATCAACATATCTGAGCTGAAATGCGACGCATGTCTTGGGAAAGTAAAACCTGGATTCTTCCCCGAACACTTTAATCTCGGCCTCTTCGCCTCAAGGGTTAGTCGCTACCTGTCAGCCATATACTCGTCATCTTCAGTTCCTACTTTTTCCTCTTATATTTATATCACACACTCAGTACCCGCTTTCTTGAGTAGCTCTTGAGCCTTATAATTTATGACACATATGCTCTCTTTGTTCATTTTGATGATTGTTGCTGTTTATCTCAAAAGACTTGGTCAATAATTAATTAGCCTGCAGCCATATCGCGTCGAAACATTGGTTCCCGTACGATCACCGAAGGTAAGCAACGTTGAGCCTGGTTAGTACCTTGATGGGTGAACGTTTGGGGATACCAGGCGCAGCGCCTGAGCTCTGTAAGTTTGTTCACTATTTATTTCATTTTTTTCTCTCTTCCACCAATAGAAGAATTAGAATTTCGAAACGTTGTGCATACGGCAATAAAGATGATTACAGTCCGAGTAATGTTAATAATGTAAGTAATCATAATACCTCATCTCAGGGATATAGACAGATAAAAAACAGCAATAATAAAATGGAGAGAAATTCGTAACAAAAGAAAATATTTCATCGACGAAATTCCTCTACTATCTAATCAACAACGAGATAGGCGTGTTGGTCTCTTAGAAAAGAGTTGTCTCTCTTTATATTACGTAGAAGCGACTAGTCACGCAAAACCATTAAAGTTCAACCATAAAAATTCAATACAAAATGAATAACGTCTATGAAAGTCATGAGCAAACGGTAGCTCTTTCGTAGCGCCGTTTTCCTTTGGTAAATATAGAAACTACGGCTTGCAGACTTCCCCTTGTGAGATACACATGACTCGCATTTTTCCGTGTGGGATATATGACTTCACCAAAAACATAAAAGATACATCCTTTCTCTCGAATTCCCGTCGAGAAATAAAAATATGGCCACAACACATGGCCTCGCCGTTTTGTCCGTTGGGTAAAATATGGGAATCATTCAACAGTTCGAATTGCGTTTGGGAATTATTACAAGTAAGACCCTATATCATTTTCCTATATTCATACTGCTTGTTTTTGTATACATGTGTTATAATAAATCAATCTTTTCCTCGTTTTTAAGACAGATACGAACATGTATGATTTTCTGAGGTGAAAATTACTTTCACTTTATACGGAAAATTATTTCCTGCGGCCCACTGGCAAGTAACAGTTGTCTATGCCTAGCCTATGTTTTTCGTTCTTTTGCACTTAAAGAGAAAGAGAGAGAAAAGAAAGCAAGAGAGAGAGAGAAAGGGAATGAGAGATAAAGAATGAGATATAGTGAGAGAGTGAAAGTGTGGGTGAGAAACACTGAGAGAGATACTGTGTGAGAAAGAGAGAGAGAAAGAGAGAGAGAGAGTGTAAGAGAATGAGAGATAAAGAATGAGATATAGTGAGAGAGTGTGTGGATGAGAGACACAGAGAGAGACACTGTGTAAGAGACAGAGATAGAGACAGAGAGTAAGAGTAAGAGAATGAGAAATAAAGAATGAGAAATAGCGAGAGAGAGAGAGAGAGTGTGTGTGTGTGGGTGAGAGATACAGAGTGATACTGTGTGAGAGACAGAGAGAGAAAGAGAAAGAGAGAAAGAATGAGAGATAGTGAGAGGGTGTGGGGGGAGAGACACAGAGAGAGATACTGTGTGAGGGACAGAGACAGAGACACAGAGATAAAGAATGAGAGATAACGAGGGAGAAAGTGTGCGGGGGGAGAGACAGAGCGAGATATTTTGTGAGAGACAGAGACAGAGAGAGCGAGAGAGCGAGTGGAAGAGAGTGGAACCATAAACGTTTTCACAGATAATCATTTGAATTATTTAAAACTTTTAAGTCATTCTTTTTTGTCTTTAAACAAAATATGCATTCCTGATGGCTCGTGGCCATTTTAAATGCACGTGTACGTCTGTGTGATATGTAGAATGGCGAACATTTATATATGTAAAGGTCATTCAAAATTTCACCCCCCACCATCATCTGAAAAGAATGAGTATGTTGACAAATGCGGTTGTGGTATTTTCGCAATTTCGCGCCCACATCATGTCTCGTGCTTGGCGCCTAGCTTACACTTGAATGCTTGGTAGACTTAAACTCAGGTTCCAAACTTGATTTGTAGGCGAGACGATCCCCACAGAATAAAATGCCTTACATATTTGCATGTTCCTCCTGATGATTTATATAACTTACGAGTTGTATATATATATATAAACACAGCATATATATATATATATATATATATATATATATATATATATATATATATATATATATATATCGTTTCATTTTATATAAAATGAGCCAAAAATAAGAAACAATAGTACACTAATTACCTGATTTATTTAACATATTCAGAAACGCAAATTTAAGACATTCACCAGTTGAAAAAAAATTAATCAACAGAAACAATTTAAAGGTGAGCTGCAGCTGCACTAAATGTATAGAAAAATATAATAAACCAGAATAGAAACATAATGGAGGAGTTTCATACCAAAGGATCCTGCAGAGGTAACGGCAGAATAAAAAAAATAAGAATGCCCTCTGAATGGAGTGTGTTTGGTAAGAGTCGTTGTATTTGGAGCTAAGGTGATTAGTGATGGCGAAATCAAGTAATACATAGGAGCCGCATAGGGTAAATGAAAAAGACCTTTCTACTATAAGTTGAACCTGAGCAACAGGAAATACAAAGATAGCACCGTTCTTTCTCCCTACTATTGGGACGCCCTTAGCAGCGGAAGAGAAGCACTATCACATGAAAAATAACGGAAAACCAGAGCACAGAAGAGAGTCTGAGAAGGCTGTAACTTGGACCTAAATGAAAAATTGCTAATGCTACAGCTAATTGGTGACAATTTTTTGGCCATATAGATGCATAGGAATATGTATTTAATTAAAAACATTACATCTGGTGTGATAGATACCACGCACCTTTGGATTATATAAATCAGATTGTAGATATTGGTTTCATATTATATCCATCTGATGATTATTACTAGATGAAACTCTGAGTAGCTGATTTATTATTATTATTATTATTATTATTAATATATATATATATATATATATATATATATATATATATATATATACATATTTTTAAAGCATTTCACCCCAAGCAAGGCGGGAAGCCACTAGTACGCAAGGGGTTACAGAGAGTTGTAGCAGGAGCAAATATGAATGATAGAGGAAAGGATGAAGAGAAGAATAGCGGATAGATCAAGGCATCTGGAGACGTTGATTGACATTGCATCTGAATAGTTGGAGATTATAGCTATCAGGGAAACAGGAAAAGGGGAGGCATTTCCACAGGCGAGAAGTGCGAGACATGAAGCTATTGAAGTCAAAGAGACGGCGACATTTAACAGTTTCGACAGTGAAAGGGTGAGAGCGAGATGCCAACCTAGTTGAACGCTTAAATTTATGAAGTCTGGGAACGAAAGAGAGCAGCTCATCAGAGCAGTTACCATGAAAGTATTTTTAAAAAAGATAGAGGGCGGCGACGGCACGTCTGTGAGAGTGCGACTGCAGACGAGATGCAAGATCAGGGCCAATTACATATATAATACATTGCTGAAGAGGACCACCGTGGACCACCCTGAGTGTCTGAATGGCTGCTGATAAGTCTTCACCCAACTCTGACCAGGCTCTATTCACAGAAGAAGGCCACTTGATAATTCGGCGACTAGATTCAGCTTCGAAAAAAGGATCCTGCAGGACACTGTGGCGTTCATCCTGGACCCGACACTCTGACGACTTACCGCCTACTGCCATGCGCTTCTTTGCCACTGAATTACCGCCACATTTCATCTTCTTGCGACCCTTAACTGACTTGAACACTCTTTTACAGCCATCATACTCCCTCTGTCTCTCACAGACCAGATTGTCCGTTCATTTTCGTATCCATTGTACCTGTGGTTTTACATCCGACATGAAACAGGCGACTCTACTTGATCCACAGGTGGGCCGTATGATGACATATTGATCCCGGTTTGCCAGACTTCAAGCGGACGCGACCTTCAAAAGGTTTCCCAACCCACCATCCATATATGCGCAGGCCAGTCCTCAATGGCCATAAAGAACTGTCATTCACGGAAACTCCGTTAGGCGTCACGAAGCAGTTGTTTAGGGAGAAGACTAGCGGAGAGACACCTTATAAGCACGTACTCAGATGCCAGCAGAGAGGTTCCATCCGAGGTGATGCCAGGTTTATTCAGACCTGGCGCCCCAGAAGTAGATTTTGATGAGTTTCCAGTGACTTGGAAGGTGGTCCATCGGGTTGTACGGAGGTCAAGAGCGTGTTCTGCTGGTGGTCCTAATGTTGTAACATATACTGTCTACAAGTGGTGCCCCAGGCTACTGGGCTGTTTGTGGAGGCTTCCTGCGAAGATTTGGGAAGTTGGTGATGTTCCGAACTGTTGGTGTCGAGCTGAGGGTGTGTATATACAGAAAGAGTTCGCTCATTATCTCTCGTGAACGTTGAAGGAAAGGTGTTTTTAAGGTGTTTGGCAGGAGGCTGACGGGCTACCCGCTTGGGAATAACTATATAGACACTAGTAGTCAAAAGGGAGGAGCTCCGGGGTTTTCAGGGTGCTTGAAACACGTGTCAGTGATTTGGGCAAAGATCCGCGAGGCTAAAATTGAACTGTTGTAGACCCCGATCTCATATAAGCGCTGCTTCTCGTGAAAAACTAAGGGCGGGCAGCTCATGACCCGCAGCCCTATCTCTGCTGTCACCGCACTATCATGGTCGTCACCAATTTTTTATGGTTGTCACTGGAGAACCAGAGGTATTGAACACATGTACACATCAAGTGCTTCAAACAAGCTGCAATTTTCAGCTGAGCGCCGTGCTTCAGCAAAGTTTTGGTTCATTAAGCTCAGTACCTCCCCACACGGTGGTCCCGCCACAGCTGGATGATGTTACGTTTCAACCGGTCTATGTTAGCTGGATGCGGCTCGATAAGAATTTCTGGGTAATCCATGCACTATCTTCCACCGCTTTTTCACCTTATTCAGCTTTTGGATACCATCACACTTGAAGAATATCTTTAAGCAAGCAGCAGGAAATCCTCTACAGCCAACCGCAAATGGCACCAGGGTGCATCCGTATCCTCTCTCATGGACTTCAGCCACCAGTTCCTCATAGCGAAGCAGCTTTCTTTCATGAGCCTCTTCAATCCCTTCTTCCCATGCCACTGTCAGTTCGCCAAGCAACATATGTTCTTTCGCAATATCAATTAACATTAGAACTGGTCTCAGTCCAGGTACAACACTCTCCACTTCCTTGGGTGCACCGACCTGGTCTTCTGCCTTGTATCAGCCACATCTTGCTTCAGGAAGACAATCCTCCGCAGATCCGTCGAGAGTATTCTAGCGTACTGCTACCACGACCTCCAGAACCAAGCTATGTTTGAAGGTATACTAGCCGTTCTATAGCACCTTCAGGCAGGATGACAGTATGTGGCGCAGGTTTCCTTAAGCACCACACAACCGGCAGGAGGGTGACTCCTTCACTCCCCATCTCTTCAAATTTGCCGATGATGCTGCCACATCATATGCTGCCTGTATGAGAAACCTCAAATGTCCTGCGCCTAGACGCCACCAATCAGACCAACTGATCTGAACACCCTCAATAACTTCCCAGTTAAGCCCTCAACCCTGCTGAGCCTGCTGGACAGTCCGCACTAAACGTCTCTCCGCCTCGAGCTTTCAAACCCCCTGTCCCTGTAACTTGCGTTGCTCCTGTCTACTGTCTTCTGACCAGAATCTCTCCCTCTCAACTAGACCACGTCCAGCACGTCCCTTCCTTGTAACATCCTGAACTTCTGCCTGCTTTACCAACACTTCCACTGTTGACATCACGTCTGACACTCTCCACTTTCCTCACCCCCGGTACATTTTCCCGGGTTACAGCATCACTAGATTCACATAGCATGGGCTACAATCTCACCTTTGTCACCTTGTATTCCTCCACCAAAGAAGTAATAGCTAACTGAAGGCCCCAGAGCTGCCATACAAAGCGACCGCCGACAAAATTCTTGCTAAACCAAGCCACTTCCGTATGCATTTACTAATTTTCCTCTTAATTATCTCAACTCGAGGCAGTGCTACCTCATATATAGTTAGCGGTCACATTAGTCTCGGTATCAATCCAAAATGCATACACCACACTTAAAATTTTCCGGGAAGCCCACATTGGTCTATTCTTCGCAGACCCACCTCTTCTTGTCGCTGGATTTCAATCCCACGGCGACGATCTGTCACAGGGAAGTGATACTATCACCCAAGTCTCATCACACCTTGCTCCCGAACTGTTGGTATCTTTTCACCTGCGATGGAAAATACTTCATGTCTGACAGAAATTCCCTTCATAGACAGTGACCTGCTCTTCTTTGGTTTGACGGCCATCTGACTCCAGTTTACGAACTCTGCAAGTCTATCCAGAACCAACTGTACTACATTCCTATTATCTTGAATCAACGTCAAATCATCCATAAATGCGGTACTCTGGCGTCAGACCTCTCAAGATCACTTCCATTCCCATCACAAACAGTACGGGAGAGATGGCACATACCATTGCAATTCCCCTCTGCAGCTCTACATACCTTCTAGTGTACTTCATCGTTGAAAAACACAGCATGAACTGATTAAAGTACATAGCCAGACAATCCCTGAGTCTCTGCGGAACGTAGGAGAAATCCAACGCCATATTATGCGGTACCTAACCATACGCATTAGCAAGATCTAGCCAGATGACGTAAATATTCTTCCTTTCAATTTTAGCCCCGCAGATCTTTGCCCAAATCATTGACACATGTTCCAAGCACCCTGGAAACTCCCGGGACCCCAGCTTTTTAAATACTAGTGTCTATATAGTTATTCCCAAACGGGTAACCCGTCAGCCTCCTGGAAAACACCTTAAAAAACAACTTTCCTTCAACGTTCGCAAGAGATATTGGGCGAAACTGACTAAGTGTCAACGAATTCTCCTCCTTCGGTATATAAACACCATCAGTTCGACACCAACAGTGTGGAACATCACCAATCTTCACGGGAAGCCCCCAGAAACACCTCAGCAGCCTGGAACACCACTTGTAGACAGCATATGTCACACCATTAGGACCACCCGCTCTTGACCTTCCAAGTCGCTGGAGACTTATCAAATCTACTTCCGGGCCGCCAGGCATGAATAAACCTTGCATCACCTCGGCTGAAACCTCCCTGCTGGCATCTGAGTACGTGTTCGTATGGTGTCTCTCCAGCTCCTCCCGCTCAACACACAACGCTCCGCTAGTCTTCTCCCTAAACAACTGCTTCGTGAAGCGGCACGGACTTTCCGTGAATGACTTCCGGGCCTTGGCAGCCTTCTGTCTCTTTTTGACAAGCCGATCCGCTCTGCTTAACTTGGTAATGCGCTTCCTTATGTCCTCCAGGATTGGCTTGATTTCCTCTGACCTCTACTAATCAGCCCGCATTGCTGCTCGTAAACTTCGCATCTCTTTCCTCAATGACCGCATGCTTCTTCGCGGCCAACTTACCTGCACTGGAGCTACTTTAACTTTCTTTAACCCAATATATATATTTGGGCATCATGTTTTTATTAAGACATGTCTCGTTAAATAGTTTACACAAGGTTTGTCTATTTATTTTTAATATGATCTTCTCATAATTCCGGATAAGCTTCTTAGTATCCTTTTTAAAATAAGAAAGAAAGTTACCATATTGATGCATATTCATTTATTCCGAGTATTTTCGACATTAGCAAAATGTCATCTTCAGGGTCTTGTTTTATTTAAGATAAATTTGTTGTGGTTATTTGTAAATTAAATTTTTTATTTGTAAAATGAAAAACGCTAAACTTATGGACTGTACGATTTGTAAATTTTATGATGTAAGGATAACTGTGCTGTAACATCAAGGGAGATAACTACTTTATTAAGATATCTATCTATTTCTAAAAAATATATATTTAAAGCTATTATTTAAAAACTAGATATTTTAAACTCTCTACTGTAAACATTTTAAAACATTTGTACAATGTTAATCATTAGTTTTATTTAGGGTTGGCTTCAGTTTTTTCATATATATAGATCCAAGAATCTTTAATTTATGTTTTTTTTTACAGGAAATCGTAGAGATGTATTAGGTTGGTGCAAAAATAATGACGTAGTAATGTCGTTTTTTGACGTATTTTTAACGTAAAAAAACGACATTATTACGTCATTATTTTTGCACCAACCTAATATTTTCAATAAGAATCTTTCTAAATTGCGAATGTAGACAGGCATGCTGTAGTAAATGTTTAAAAATGTTAGATGCATCGTTGAAATGAAAACTCAACCTCCGAGACAGCGTAGTTGTTGTGTGACCAACATAAATATTATTTTTTTTCTCAAATACAGTTACCCACTAAAAATAACGTTTGAAATAATTATTATATGTTTGATTAAAAAATAGCATCCATTAATTATTTAGAAATTTCGGATATGAAACTCAGCAGATGCGTCTACTGAATGAGTTTGTGTACTTTAATGCCAAAAATAGATCCTTTCCTTAAGCTGACGTTTTTCGTGGCCGAGTAGTAAAATCACACCGGATCAGACGATGGTTTCACCTGCAAAGGGGGACCGTAGGTACAACTCTGTCGGGTGGCACACTTTTCTTTAAATTTTCTCTAGTGCGCAGAAAGTTAATCGTAACTAATAATGCTTAAATTAAACTAATGTCTATTCAAATGCTTGTATACACTAAAGTACACTATAAGTAATGGTTGACGTAATAATAATAACGTATACTAGTTTTAACCAGTTAAAATTTTAAGATTTTTCGAGTTGAATTTTCCGTTGAATCAAAAATTTCAAGTCAATGATTAAAGCTAATGGCGAGTCGTACAATAACAAAATATCCCTAGAAATTCTTCTTATCGCATTTGAGTTTAACAACCTTAACAAAATATTGCAATAGCAAACACAAATATGAATGCTCGTCGTTATTTTAAGAAGTAGGGTGGTACAAATTTAAATATGTGAAATTAACAACATCTACAGTTTTTTCCGGTCTTTCTCTTATTTTCTTTCTGAAATCAAGAAGCGTCTTTGATATGTAGTTTGTCTTCTCGCGTGACCAAAACGAAATATGTCATTATTTATGGTTATTTGCAGGAGATGTTAAACACTTCTTCCTTTTGCTCACTAAAACCAAGTAGCGTCTCTGATAAGTCTTTTGACTGTCCACGCGATCAAAATGGTATAGTCCATTATTTATGAGCCATTATGATACAAGAATAATTTTATATTTACAATATTATAAAAATTTATACAATTACAACTAATGCAATGCAATATTTATCATTTACTAATTTATAAAGAAATAAATGTGACAACAATATTTTGTTCATAAATTTATAAAAAATTACGAAATTATTTATGAGCTATTATGATACAAAATTATTAAAATATATGAAACAACTCCAAGGAAATCCTTATTGTTTACTTTTTTATAAAGTGTGAATCGATTGGCAATTAGCCATTTTTTTTGCCAACCATTCCAATAAAAATTGCCAAAGTGTAAAAATAATTAAAAAAAACCGGTGTCATGGGAAAAACCATCCTCTTGACACTCTGTCTTATTGTATGCACCTAAGATCATGTTTGTCGAAAGGTCTTTAGAAGAATCCGGAAACTCAATTCTAAAAAGAAAGCTTGGCCTCTCGAAACTTAAAATGTAGTTTGTGCGTAGACAAGATCAAATGCCACGCCCAAAATGGTCGAGAGAGAGAGAGATGCCACGCCCACAAGGGGCGAGAGAATTTAAGTTTTGTTTCAGTTTATTCTTGTACCCCAACAGTGATTTTCTTACTCATCAAGAACTGCCATGTCGTTGGCTGTAATTAAGGATTTTCAGTGTCCTTTCATCATTCGTGAGTACAACGTGATCAACCCAG
>OZ010613.1:65985188-66085188 GCA_963932145.1 Acanthosepion lycidas | reverse complement strand
TCGTCTCCAGCTCTGCTGGTCGATCTCTGTCTTCGTGCATGGAGGAACCCGGACGAGGCTATGCTGAAGGGCAGAATCTTGTCTGGGGTAGTAGAGAACTACCTAACCCCGTTTTTTGCGGGGTCTCCGGGAAAATTTTGCCCGAACCTATGGATTCGGTTTTACCCCGCATTAAAAAAAGGCCTTGTGCCACATCCTGCATCATAGGGTGGTGAGGTAAATAACCTTCCTTCGGCATTTAGTTGGAGATTCATGTACAGCTAAGCTAGTCGAACTTTCTGCCTTCGTGCATGGAGGAACCCAGACGAGGCTATGCCGAAGGGCAGAGTCTCGTCTGCGGTGGTAAACAGCTACCCGACTCAGTTTTTACGGGGTCTAATGGAATTTTTTGCCCGAACCCACGGGCTCTGTTTTGACCCCGCCACATCCTGCCACAGGGTTAGGTAAATATCCTTGCTTTGGCAATTAGTTGGAGATTCGTCGCCAGCTGTGCTGGTCGAACTCACTGCCTTCAGGCAGAGAGAAATCCAGACGAGGCTAAGCAAAGGAGAAAATAGGCGGAAGCTCCATTAGCTGAAAGCTTGGTAGGTACCTTCTGCCTCACTAGGTTTTTTTTTTTTTAGATTTTTCTCTCCTTGGTGTATTGAGCTATTTTATGTTTTACATAAGTCAGTGTTTTTTTTTTCCTTTCATAAGGCATTGCAGTGCTGATTGATTATTTTGGACGTACACGGATGTTTTAAATCTTTTCTTTTTTACTGATTTTTTTTTCTCCAGATATCGGTTTGTTGAATATATTTTTATTTACAAATCTTATTATCCGTTTTTTTCACACCGCCCGAGTATAATTATTAAAATAATACACATATATTATAAAATAATTCATTTCATAATGTGTGACGTCATTTGTTTACATTTGATACGCCATGAGCAGACATGAATATACATGAGAGATTCA
Organism: Acanthosepion lycidas; assembly: GCA_963932145.1. Classification (NCBI taxonomy): domain Eukaryota; kingdom Metazoa; phylum Mollusca; class Cephalopoda; order Sepiida; family Sepiidae; genus Acanthosepion; species Acanthosepion lycidas. The sequence goes on along the minus strand of OZ010613.1, from coordinate 66,084,230 downwards.
TGGAAGATTGAAGCTTAAATACAGTAAATTCGACTTTGCTAGCCGAACGCTCCTCTGTGGCCAAATCGGTAAAGGCACGTCAAGCTAAATGACGTTTCCGTATAGGATACAGGTTCGAATCCTGTCAGAGGACGAATATTTTCTATGAAAATTTCTCAGACATTCAGGCCGGTAAATGTTGTTTAATACTGTTTATTATAAAGCAGAGCATTTACTTAAATATTTGTATCTATAAAAAGAATGTTAAACATAAAAATGTCTGAAAAAAATATATATATATAGCATATATGTGTGTAGGTACTTCCCAAAAGATTTGGGTAAATAATGAAATTTTACAAGAATTGTTACCATCTTAAAAAAATGAAATCAAATAATTTACAAACTTTTAAATCTTTTAAACTGAAGTAACGCTCAAATGATAATTTTATTAAATAAAAACTCTATTTACTAATCATAAATGGAAAAGCTTACTACAATTCCGCAAGTCCCAGTATTGTAAAAATAATTGTGAATTCTTTGTGTATAAACGTACCGATTTTTGTAAATACGGACGCCCATAAACGACATTATCAGAATAATAGAGCGATAACTACAGTAATGTTAAAATTTATTGGTAATTTTCTTCGGGACTAAAAATATGAAGCGAAATACCATAGATTCAATAAAATATTAGATTGATTATAATACTTAAAATTCTACAGATTACTGTGTAGTTAAGTAACTTACATAAAATATACGCTTAGCTTGTATTCGTCATGTAATTTCATCACGATTATTCCTCCTTAGATAAATATAGCAATCATTAGGTTATCGCTAAATGTGTCAACACCTCATAAAAATTTATCTTTCCTGCGATATTTTGAATGAAAAGTAAATATTTGTTTAAATTCAAATTAATTAAACACTAAAACAGATAATATAGATAACATAACATTTCAGAAAATTTTATTTTTACAAGATCTCCTTAAAAACTTGAGACAATTGTTACCTACTTATTTTTAATTGGAGCCTCTCATAATTACGGACAAGTTTCTTAGTATTCTTATTAAAAGAAGAAAGGGAAGAAAGAAAATTACCATTATTCGTTTTATCTCGAGTACTTTCGACAAAAGCACAATGTCATCATCAGGGTCTTGCTTTTTCTAAGACAAAATTGTTGTGTTCATCTGAAAATTATTTTTTTTTAAGTGTGATGTAAAAACGCTAAGGTTATGCAATGTACATTTTTAAATTTTATCATTTAGGCACATGTGCAAACGTCAAGGGAGATAACTAATTTATTGCAACATCTAAATATTTTCAAGAAGAAAAAAAATCTATTAGTTAAACCCGGAATATTTTAAACTATCTATTGTAAATATTTTAAAACATTTGTGCAGTAATCTTAATTAATTTTATTAAAGGGTTTGTTTCATTTCTCAAAATTTACAACAGAATGACTGTCCACATTCGCATTTTTTTAAAAACATTTTACCCCAAGCAAGGCGGGATGCCACTAATACGAAACGGGTTACAAAGAGTAAAGAGGCTTTATGAAGGAAAGGATGAAGTGAAGTACAGGATCAAGTTATCTGGAGATGTCGATTGATATTACATTTGAATAGATGGAGATTATAGCTATCAGGGAAACAAGTAATAGGAAGGGAATCCCACAGACGGGAGGTGCGAGACATGACATATTGGAGTAGAAGAGACGGCTACATTTAACTGTTTCGACAGTGAAACGGTGGGACCGTGATGTCAGTCTAGTAGCACGCTTAAATTTATGAAGTCTGGGAACCAGCGAGTGCAGCTCATCGGAGCAATTACCGTGAAAGTATTTGTAAAAAAGACAGAGAGAGGCGACGGCACGTCTGTGAGAGAGCGACTGTAGCCGAGATGCCAGATCAAGACCAACCACATTGCTTATCCGTCTCTGGATCATGTTGAGGACCTTAAGGCGAAAAGCGGGGGCACTAGACTATATATGACAGCAGTATTTCATGCAAGGGCGAATTGTTGATTTATAGATTTGAAGGATGGACTCGGGTGAGAAAAAAAAACTTTTTGGCGCTACACAGAGAACCAACTTTCCTTGCAGTGGATGAGGCTATTGATTCACTGTAATTGTTCCATCTCTGTTCAGGGGACAGTGTGAGGCCAAGCAGTCGTAAAAAGGTGCTCTCGTGGAGTTGAGCATCAGACATTCTAATGGATGGCAGGGATGGTTCCCTGTGGTGAGTAATAGAGAGCAGTTTTATTTTAGAGGCATTAAAGTTAACTAGCCAATTCCTGCCCCAGTCACAACCGATTGGAGGTCCTTTTCGAGACTAACGGTCAGGTTAGTTTTGTCAGCGATACCAGACTTGCTATTTAGGGAAAATCTTGTTGAAAGTATATCTATATTTTTCATGAAAATAATAAACAAATTCTTGAAGCTATCTATATTAAAATTTGAATCCACTTCCTAACAGTAAGAAGTTAATCTAAATTTTTCTACGGTGGTCGTATCTGTAAAAATTACTTGATGAATATAATGTGAGTGTTATAATTTTTAACTACACAGTAATTGTAAAAAATTCGGATAATATTCTATGTAATTTAATGTTTTATTGAATTTTAGGTATTTTCACTTAATTTACTATAGTTATTCGCTCTTATTTTCTGATAATGTCAAGTATGGACTTTCCGTGTTTACAAATATCGGTACTTTTATACACACAAGAACATTTTCAAATTCTTTCTAAAATAAAATATTAGTGGTCAATTAATTGTACTAAGCTTTTCCATTTACGATTAATAAATATAGCTTTTAATTAATAATAATATCAACTAACGTGGACAAAGTAATAAATTTAAAAGATTTAAAACTTCATAAATTATTTAAGAAAATAAATGAAAAAAAATTGTAAAAATTCATTGAAATTGTTTTTTCTAAATACAATTTTGTCTATAATATACCCTAATCCTATTATCAATTAAAAGTTTTTCTAATTAAATAATGTTTTAGTTTTATTGCATTTTTTATTTTACAATTCAGAGCAGATTTTCGGTAAGTGGGTGTCCTGCTTTGCACAAAGAAATTCATGGTTTAAATTCTCGAAGGAGTTCTGCTTTTAACTAATAAAATGTTAAGTGAGACAAAATTAATTTGTCGAAATTTTATGAAATTAAATGGGGGGGGGTAAACAGATGTAAAAAAAATAAACAGATAAAAAAAGGGGATTTCGAAAAGAATTACATTCATTTGTGCATAAGTCCTGAAAGTTTCATTCAAATCTGACAATTATTTGATTTTTGCAAGAATTTCCAAATCAATGTATTTTACGCCGCTAAAACACGCTAAAATTTCCTCTAATCATCTCCCCACCCCTGACGCAAAAAAAGATAAAAATCTAATTTAATAATCCCAAATCCTTTGGTCTTTCCTCTTAATAATATAACATAAAGATTTCGATAATAAAACTTTGTTTTTATTAAATTTTGTGCATTTTTTCATCATAGTATGTTAAATTTTAACGAATAAGTAAAGGTATATATATATATATATATATATATATATATATATATATATATATATATATATATATATTAATTAATACCTACATGCTTACATACGTACATAGATACCTGCCTGCAGTGATATGTGCTTCCATGTACACTTATATAGGCAGACAAATGACTAGATTTCCTTTGATTTTTTTATAGAGAAAACTTAATGCAGAATCCATTCTCTATTCTTAGGCGTCTGCTGTATTCCAAATACGGATAAATTCTTTGATGAGATATATTTATTTCTTCCTAACATGGTTTCTTGCTATTTTGGGCTGTTTCTTCACGCCTCTTTTTTATTATTATGATATTTTTCTACATTTAATAAATATATGATTCATGCCTTTGAAAAAATCGAGAAATAAGAGATAGATTGCAAAATGCGCGAGACAGGAGGCGTAAGTAGACGAGAAAAGACCAAACAATATGGAGGCGTCGTTAAGTCTGCTCGACCGGTTATGTCTGGTGTGGCGTCGTATTGAAGATAGGTCGGTTGACCTATTGAAAGTGAGGAAAACGAAATAAATAAATGAACAAAGAAAAGAAGAAACAAAGAAAAATAAAGCTAAAAATTAAAAATAAGATGAGTAGAAATTAAACAAACGAGAAACAATTTGAAATTAGACAAAAAATGAGAGAGATGCTGGCACCATAGGACGAAAGAGTCTAAATAAATTTGCTGGAAAACGAAGACCAATCAAGAAGGAACTGTATCTTCTTAGGATTCAAAATAAATAAATAATTGTAAAGATGAAAGACGCAGCCGAAAAAGAAATAAAATTAATTTTCAAAAAAGCAAAAGTTTAAAGACAAAAAAAAAAAGCGATAAATTAGCAGAAAAAAATGGCGTTGGTATTTTGTGGGCAAAAACGATAGAGACTAAAACGGCCGAAGACTTAAAAGACTGGACGTAAACAAAGGGAGACGCGAATGATTAAATAAAGATTGATCGATTAGTTTATTGATCGATTGATTGAACAGAAATGGTAGAAATTGATGAGGACATAAAATAAAAGTTAAAACAAAAGAGGAAGATATTAAGTAATTAACACAATAAAGAATGGGAAAGTAGGAATGAAACATGTATGAAGATGAAAGAGAGTGAAAGAAAGAAATATGAATGAAAAAGAAAGAGAGTGAAAAAAGAAGGAAATAAGGAAGAAGAAGAAAGAGGGTGAAAATGGCAAGAAATATGGATGAAGAAAAAAAAGAGAGTGAAAGAAGGAAAGAAATAGGAATGAAAAAGAAAGAGAGTTAAGGGAGGGAAGAAATATGGATGAAAAATAGAGTGAAAAAAGGGAAGGAAATATAGAGGAAGAAGAAAAAGAATGAAAGAAGGAAAGAAATATGAATGAGTGAAAGGAGGAATGAAGAAAGGGTAAAGAACGAAGGTAACAAAGAAATATGGATGAAGAGATTGAAAAAAGGAAGGAAATATGAATGAAGACGAGAATGAAGAAAGGTAGGAAATATGGATGTAGAAGAAAGAGAGTGAAAGAAAGAAAAGTATATGAATGAAGAAGAGAATGAAAGAATAGAATAAATTCGTCAGTGAAAAATGATGAGCCAAGAAGAATTGATTTGTATTATATATCAAATATTTAAAGTTTTTTTTAAGTGTTTCAACCCAAGCAAGGCGGGAAGCCACTAGCACGCAAGGGGTTACAGAGAGTAGGAGCGAGAGCAAATAGGAGTGATAGAGGAAAGGATAAAGAGAAGGATAGGGAATAGATCAAGGCATCTGGAGATGTCGATTGACATTACATTTTAGTAGTTGGAGATTATAGCTATCAGGGAAACAGGAAAAGGGGAGGGAGTTCCACTGGCGAGAAGTGCGAGACATGAGGCTATTGGAGTAGAAGAGACGGTTATATTTAACAGTTTCAACAGTGAAAGGGTGAGAGCGAGATGCCAGCCCAATTGAACGCTTAAATTCATGAAGTCTGGGAACCAGCGAAAGCAGATCATCGGAGCAGTTACCATGAAAGTATTTGTAAAAAAGACAGAGGTAGGGGACAGCACGTCTCTGAGAGAGCAACTGCAGACGAGATGCCAGATCAGGGCCAATTACATTGCATATCCGTCTCTGGATTTTAAAGCCAGAAATATATAATTTTTGTTTTTGGTACAATTGTGATTTTTACTGATGGAAGTTCAATTAATTAACCATAGTTGTGTGGGAAAAGATGTGGATCCATATCTTTACGAAGGGTATTTGTGCGTCAGTTAAAATAAAAGATGTGGATCCATATCTTTACGAAGGGTATTTGTGCATAAGTTAAAATAAAAGATGTGGATCCATATCTTTACAAAGGATATTTGTGCGTAAGTTAAAATAAAAGATGTGGATTCATATCTTTACGAAGGGTATTTGTGCGTAAGTCAAAATAAAAGATGTAGATCCATATCTTTACGAAGGGTACTTGTGCGTCAGTTAAAATAAAAAATGTGGATCCATATCTTTACGAAGCGTATTTGTGCGTCAGTTAAAATAAAAGATGTGGATCCATATCTTTACGAAGGGTACTTGTGCGTCAGTTAAAATAAAAAATGTGGATCCATATCTTTACGAAGGGTATTTGTGCGTCAGTTAAAATAAAAGATGTGGATCCATATCTTTACGAAGGGTATTTGTGCATAAGTTAAAATGAAAGATGTGGATCCATATCTTTACGAAGAGTATTTGTGCGTCAGTTAAAATAAAAGATGTGGATCCATATCTTTACGAAGGGTATGTGTGCGTCAGTTAAAATAAAAGATGTGGATCCATATCTTTACGAAGGGTATTTGTGCATAAGTTAAAATGAAAGATGTGGATCCATATCTTTACGAAGGGTATTTGTGTGTCAGTTAAAATAAAAGATGTGGATCCATATCTTTACGAAGGGTATTTGTGCATAAGTTAAAATAAAAGATGTGGATCCATATCTTTACGAAGGGTATTTGTGCGTCAGTTAAAATAAAAGATGTGGATCCATATCTTTACGAAGGGTATGTGTGCGTCAGTTAAAATAAAAGATGTGGATCCATATCTTTACGAAGGATATTTGTGCATAAGTTAAAATAAAAGATGTGGATCCATATCTTTACGAAGGGTATTTGTGTGTCAGTTAAAATAAAAGATGTGGATCCATATCTTTACGAAGGGTATTTGTGCATAAGTTAAAATAAAAGATGTGGATCCATATCTTTACGAAGGGTATTTGTGCGTCAGTTAAAATAAAAGATGTGGATCCATATCTTTACGAAGGGTATGTGTGCGTCAGTTAAAATAAAAGATGTGGATCCATATCTTTACGAAGGATATTTGTGCATAAGTTAAAATAAAAGATGTGGATCCATATCTTTACGAAGGATATTTGTGCGTAAGTTAAAATAAAAGATGTGGATCCATATATTTACGAAGGGTATTTGTGCGTAAGTTAAAATAAAAGATGTGGATCCATATATTTACGAAGGGTATTTGTGCGTAAGTTAAAATAAAAGATGTGGATCCATATCTTTACGAAGGGTATTTGTGTGTCAGTTAAAATAAAAGATGTGGATCCATATCTTTACGAAGGGTATTTGTGCATAAGTTAAAATAAAAGATGTGGATCCATATCTTTACGAAGGGTATGTGTGCGTCAGTTAAAATAAAAGATGTGGATCCATATCTTTACGAAGGATATTTGTGCATAAGTTAAAATAAAAGATGTGGATCCATATCTTTACGAAGGGTATGTGTGCGTCAGTTAAAATAAAAGATGTGGATCCATATCTTTACGAAGGATATTTGTGCATAAGTTAAAATAAAAGATGTGGATCCATATCTTTACGAAGGGTATTTGTGTGTCAGTTAAAATAAAAGATGTGGATCCATATCTTTACGAAGGGTATTTGTGCGTCAGTTAAAATAAAAGATGTGGATCCATATCTTTACGAAGGGTATGTGTGCGTCAGTTAAAATAAAAGATGTGGATCCATATCTTTACGAAGGATATTTGTGCGTAAGTTAAAATAAAAGATGTGGATCCATATATTTACGAAGGATATTTGTGCGTAAGTTAAAATAAAAGATGTGGATCCATATATTTACGAAGGGTATTTGTGCGTAAGTTAAAGGATACTAAGTGTTCCTCATTATGAATTATACTGATTATGTGACCGTAGATTTGTTAGAAAACGTTTTTTAGAGGCTGGTCTGTTTGCTTTGAATTTCTGTTGAAAACTTAGCGCACCGATAATCTTGTGAAGTATTCGACAGAAATTGCTCTTTCTAGTAGACAGGGTCGGTGTGTTCTGCTACCAAACGTCACACCCATCGAGCCTGTTTGGAGACCCCTGGTGCTTTGCGACCCTCGCTATCTTACCAGCATTTGCTTTTTTATACCTACATTTATAAACATTAGAAATTATTCTAAGCACACAAGATGAATGATTTTCACGCATTTTGACGCCGTTCGGGAATCCATCTTTTTTTTTTTGTACACACCCGTGAATTTGTTTTGCTTATGCTAAGTTTCAAAAAACATTATATAAAATTCACTATTTTTTTATCCATAATGTTGGATGTGTTAAAATTTTTCGAGTTTTTAAAAAGAAAAATTTCAAGTTGATATTAATTGCCACAAAAAAAGTGAATATAAAAGAGTAAAGAAAGAGAGAAAGAAAAATGGAAAGAAAGAGGGAAAGAGAGAGAAAGTCGGAGAGAAAGAGAGGAAGAGAAAGGAAAGCGGAAAGAGTAAAAGAGAAAGAAAAATGGAAAGAAAGAGGGAAAAAAAAGCAGAAAGAAATAGAGGAGTAGAAAGAAAAAAAAACGGAAAGAGAAAAAGAGGAAGACGAATGGAAAGAAAGAGGGAAAGAGAAAGAAAAGCGGAAAGAAAGAGAGAAGGAGAAAGAAAAAGGAAAACGGAAAGAGAAAAAGAGGAAGACGAATGGAAAGAAAGAGGAAAAGAGAAAGAAAAGCGGAAAGAAAGAGAGGAGGAGAAAGAAAAAGGAAAACGGAAAGAGAAAAAGAGAAAGACGAATGGAAAGAAAGAGGGAAAGAAAAAGAAAGAGGGAAAGAGAAAGAAAGAAGGAAAGAGAAAGAAAAGCGGAAAGAAAGAGAGGAGGAGAAAGAAAAAGGAAAACGGAAAGAGAAAAAGAGGAAGACGAATGGAAAGAAAGAGGAAAAGAGAAAGAAAAGCGGAAAGAAAGAGAGGAGGAGAAAGAAAAAGGAAAACAGAAAGAGAAAAAGAGAAAGACGAATGGAAAAAAGAGGGAAAGAGAAAGAAAGAGGGAAAGAGAAAGAAAAGCGGAAAGAAAGAGAGGAGGAGAAAGAAAAAGGAAAACGGAAAGAGAAAGAGAGAAAGACGAATGGAAAGAAAGAGGGAAAGTGAAAGAAAAGCGGAAAGAAAGAGAAGAGGAGAAAGAAAAAGGAAATCGGAAAGAGAAAAAGAGAAAGACGAATGGAAAGAAAGAGGAAAAGAGAAAGAAAAGCGGAAAGAAAGAGAGGAGGAGAAAGAAAAAGGTAAACGGAAAGAGAAAAAGAGAAAGACGAATGGAAAGAAAGAGGGAAAGGAAAGTGGAAAGAAAGAGAGGAAGAGAAAGAAAAGCGGAAAGAGAAAAAGAGGAAGACGAATGGAAAGAAAGAGGGAGAGAGAAAGAAAAGTGGAAAGAAAGAGAGTAGGAGAAAGAAAAAGAAAATCGGAAGGAGAAAAAGAGGAAGACGAATGTAAAGGAAGAGGGAAAGAGAAAGAAAAGCCGAAAGAAAGAGAGGAAGAGAAAGAAAAGCGGAAAGAAAGAGAGGAGGAGAAAGAAAAAGGAAAACGGAAAGAGAAAGAGAGAAAAACGAATGGAAAAAAGAGTGAAAGAGAAAGAAAAGCGGAAAGAAAGAAAGGAGAAGAAAGAAAAAGGAAAACAGAAAGAGAAAAAGAGAAAGACGAATGGAAAAACGACGGAAAGAGAAAGAAAGAGGGAAAGAGAAAGAAAAGCGGAAAGAAAGAGAGGAGGAGAAAGAAAAAGGAAAACGGAATGAGAAAAAGAAAAAGACGAATAGAAAGAAAGAGGGAAAGAGAACGAAAAGTGGAAAAAAAGAGAGAAGGAGAAAAAAAAAGAAAACAGAAAGAGAAAAAGAGGAAGACGAATGGAAAGAAAGAGGGAAAGAGAAAGAAAGAATTAAAGAGAAAGAAAAGCGGAAAGAAAGAAAGGACGAGAAAGAAAAAGGAAAACAGAAAGAGAAAAAGAGAAAGACGAATGGAAAAAAGAGGGAAAGAGAAAGAAAAGCGGAAAGAAAGAGAGGAGGAGAAAGAACAAGAAAAAGGGAAAGAGAAAAAGAGAAAGACGAATGGAAAGAAAGAGGGTAAGAGAAAGAAAGAGGGAAAGAGAAAGAAAAGCGGAAAGAAAGAGAGGAGGAGAAAGAAAAATGAAAACGGAAAGAGAAAAAGAGGAAGACGAATGGAAAGAAAGAGTGAAAGAGAAAGAAAGAGGAAAAGAGAAAGAAAAGCGGAAAGAAAGAGAGGAGGAGAAAGAAAAAGGAAAACGGAAAGAGAAAGAGAGAAAGACGAATGGAAAGAAAGAAGGAAAAAGTAAGAAAAACGGAAAAAAAGAGAGGTGGAGAAAAAAAAGGAAAACGGAAAGAGAAAAAGAGGAAGACGAATGGAAAGAAAGAGGGAAAGAGAAAGAATAGCGGAAAGAAAGAGAGGAGGAGAAAGAAAAAGGAAAACGGAAAGAGAAAAAGAGAAAGACGAATGGAAAGAAAGAAGAAAAGAGAAAGAAAAGCGGAAAGAAAGAGAGGAGGAGAAAGAAAAAGGAAAACGGAAAGAGAAAAAGAGGAAGACGAATGGAAAGAAAGAAGAAAAGAGAAAGAAAAGCGGAAAGAAAGAGAGGAGGAGAAAGAAAAAGGAAAACGGAAAGAGAAAAAGAGGAAGACGAATGGAAAGAAAGAGGAAAAGAGAAAGAAAAGCGGAAAGAAAGAGAGGAGGAGAAGGAAAAAGGAAAACGGAAAGAGAAAAAGAGAAAGACGAATGGAAATAAAGAGGGAAAGAGAAAGAAAGTGGGAAAGAGAAAGAAAAGCGGAAAGAAAGAGAGGAGGAGAAAGAAAAAGGAAAACGGAAAGAGAAAGAGAGAAAGACGAATGGAAAGAAAGAGGGAAAGTGAAAGAAAAGCGGAAAGAAAGAGAGGAGGAGAAAGAAAAAGGAAATCGGAAAGAGAAAAAGAGAAAGACGAATGGAAAGAAAGAGGGAAAGTGAAAGAAAAGCGGAAAGAAAGAGAGGAGGAGAAAGAAAAAGGAAATCGGAAAGAGAAAAAGAGAAAGACGAATGGAAAGAAAGAAGAAAAGAGAAAGAAAAGCGGAAAGAAAGAGAGGAGGAGAAAGAAAAAGGAAAACGGAAAGAGAAAAAGAGAAAGACGAATGGAAAGAAAGAAGAAAAGAGAAAGAAAAGCGGAAAGAAAGAGAGGAGGATAAAGAAAAAGGAAAACGGAAAGAGAAAAAGAGAAAGACGAATGGAAATAAAGAGGGAAAGAGAAAGAAAGTGGGAAAGAGAAAGAAAAGCGGAAAGAAAGAGAGGAGGAGAAAGAAAAAGGAAAACGGAAAGAGAAAGAGAGAAAGACGAATGGAAAGAAAGAGGGAAAGAGAAAGAAAAGCGGAAAGAAAGAGAGGAATATTAAGAAAAACGGAAACGGAAAGAGAAAAAGAGAAAGACGAATGGAAAGAAAGAGGAAAAGAGAAATAAAAGCGGAAAGAAAGAGAGGAGGAGAAAGAAAAAGAAAAACGGAAAGAGAAAAAGAGAAAGACGAATGGAAAGAAAGAGGGAAAGAAAAGTGGAAAGAAAGAGAGGAAGAGAAAGAAAAGCAGAAAGAGAAAAACAGGAAGACGAATGGAAAGTAAGAGGGAGAGAGAAAGAAAAGAGGAAAGAAAGAGAGTAGGAGAAAGAAAAAGAAAATCGGAAGGAGAAAAAGAGGAAGACGAATGTAAAGGAAGAGGGAAAGAGAAAGAAAAGCCGAAAGAAAGAGAGGAAGAGAAAGAAAAGCGGAAAGAGAAAAAGAGAAAGGAAAATGGAAAGGACAAGGGAAAGAATGTAAAAATACGGAATCCAAAAATGAATTTAAACTTTAAATTACTTTAGAAATGACAAAAAAATCAACGGAGAATACAAAAAAGAAATAAGAAAAGAAAAAAATTAGAAAAATGAAATTAAAAAAAAATAAAAAAATAAATAAGGGAAAATAAGAAAGAAAGAAATAAAAGAATTAACATAAATTTACATAAATGACATGAGAAATTATCAAGGTTAATTAATTAGATATGTAGATGTCATGGATTGAATCGAACCATGCAGAAGTAAAAGGTAAAGAATAGGGAACAACAAAATATCACTACCACCTACAACTACTACGATCAACAACAATGATAAAAATGTTGATGTTTTAAGTTGACTTGTTGTCACTTGACCCTCGTTGAACTCCAGCAGAAAGAGTCAGTCTGAAAATGTCAATATTGATGGTGCCAATGTGAATGATGAAAGAAAAACAAGCGTCAATAATCGAATCGTTGATAACAACGATGAGTCCCTAATGATGTTGATGGCCAGAAATTGAATGAAAATATAGAAGAAGAAGAAGAAGAAGAAGAAGAAGAAGAAGAAAGAGAACAAAAATAAAATAAAGAAAAGGGATCAAAAAGAAAATAAAGAAGAAAAAGAAAAAGACAACAAAAAGAAAAGAAGAGAACGAATAAATATGAGAAGCAAAAGAAAATGAAGAAAGGAAAAAGAAGAAAATAAAGAAGAAGAAACGGAAAATGAAGAAGAATAAAAAAGAAGGAGAAAAGGAGAAGAATCAAAATAAAATGAAAAAGAAGGAAATAAAAATGAAGAAGAAAAGAAAATGATGAAAAGGAGAAAGATAAAATGAAAAAGGAGGTAAAAGAACAAAAAAAATTTTAAAAGAAAAAAGAAGTAAAAGAAAAAATAAATAAAGAAAAAGAAGAAAAAGGAAGAAAAAAATAAAATGAAGAAAAAGAAGAAGAAATGAAAAAAAATGAAGTAAAAAAAATGAAGAGAAAAAAGAAGAAGAAGAAAAGTGACTGAATCAAAGACTGTTATATTTAATAGCAGCCAAAATTCTCGTTTTGAAATAAATAAAGAGTGAGAATTATAAAAAAAAAAAAATTAAGTGAGAGTTCTAAATGGGAAAAAAGAGGCCAGAATTGGAGAAAGTCAAAAATTTAAAAAGAAAAGAAAAAATGCAAAGGAAAAGAAAGAAAATTGACAATAAATATAACAAGAATCGCCAGAAAGAAAAAAAGGACGTAAAGAAGAAAACATAAAATGAAAAAAAAAAAAAAGATCTGAAGACAATAATTGACAAAGAAATAAAGAACAATGGAAAGAAAGAAAGAAAGAAAGAAAGAAAGAAAGAAAGAAATACAAAGAAATAAATTGACAGAAGTAGAGAAGAGAGTAAAGAAAGAAAGAAAGAAAGAAAGAAAGAAAGAAAGAATGAAAGAAAGAAAGAAATTGACAGAAGTAGAGAAGAGTGTAAAGATAGAAAGAAAGGAAGGAAGGAAGGAAGAAAGAAAGAAAGAAAGAAAGAAAGAAAGAAAGAAATACAAAGAAATAAATTGACAGAAGTAGAGAAGAGAGTAAAGAAAGAAAGAAAGAAAGAAAGAAAGAAAGAAAGAAAGAATGAAAGAAAGAAAGAAATTGACAGAAGTAGAGAAGAGTGTAAAGATAGAAAGAAAGGAAGGAAGGAAGAAAGAAAGAAAGAAAGAAAGAAAGAAAGAAAGAAAGAAAGAAATGAAAAGAAGTAAATTGACAGAAGTAGTGAAGAGAGTAAAGAAAGAAAGAAAGAAAGAAAGAAAGAAAGAAAGAAAGAATGAAAGAAAGGAAGGAAGAAAGAAAGAAAGGAAATAAAGAAATAAATAAGAAACGTGAATAAAGAATTCAAATGGAAAGAGAAAGAACAAGAAAACGAAATATAAAATTAAAAATGGAGTAAAAAAAGGAGAGATAAGAAAGTAGAATGAAATACATACACAAATCAATATATATAAAAAAAAAAAGGCTGGGAGATAAAAGAAAACAAATGAATAGATTAAAAGAAAGAAAAGAAACAAATAGTGAATGAAAAAGAAAGAACGGACAAAGCAAGAGAAGGAAGATAAGAAAAAAAAAGAAAATTAAGAAAGAAAAGAAAAACACAGGCAAGAAGAAGAAAGACAAAAAAGCAATAAAATGAAAAGGAAAAAGGCGTCAGAATTATTGAAAAAGACAATAAAAAGTTTATCAAAAGACAGAAACGATCGAACGGACATTGATTAAAAAAGAGTAAAAGATGATTTTCAATGTAAGAGAAAGACAATTAAATCAAAATGTCTCTGTGCACGAAAATATTAAACAAACCCAAGATCCACCAGCACCGACCCCATCCAGACGAGGAGACTTGATCTATTAGTGTAAACAAGCAAAAATAGAGTGTGTTAATGTTTAGATATAACTATGCTAGTAAAAAAAAAAAAAGAAAAAAAAAGCGAATAGCAGGGTTTTAGCCGAGAAGAGATGAGAAGACCGTAAACGATAACAAAGTGCATAAAAGTCTGGGTTTTAAAGGATTCGACCATAGTCGGGATTATCAAATCAATGATCTTTTCTTTAGCTGCATAGCATGTGCCTTGCCACATCTACGTACAGTTTTGAATTCAGAGTTTTCATTCTATTAAACCGGTTGCCATCCAAGGCTATAGAACCAACTCTTTTAAGGGCGCCGACCGTAGTCGGAAACATCGCGTCAACGCGAACGATTCTTACCTTAGCCGCATAGTATGTGTTTCCCCAGGGCTACATACAGTTTTGAATTCAGAGTTTTCCTTCTCCTAGACCCTTGCCACCAAAGGTTATAGAAGCAAAGTGTGCCCTACTATTTAGTCATAGCTGGAAGGTGGATCCATACCGGTTCATACTATTTAACCCACATCTAGGGGGTGGATTTATACCTTTTCTTGGAAACATGTACAAAATCGTGGAAATGAATGTTTTAGATTCAGAGATTTTCTACTCGTAGACCGTTTGCAATCACAAGACTATAGAACCCAGTCTTTGTTACTATTTAACCCATATCTATGGGGTGGGTTCATACATATTCTTGGAAAATGGTGAAAATGACAGTTTTGAATGTAGAGTTTTCCTTCTCATAGAAAGGTTGCCACTCATGGCTATAGAACCCAGTCTGTTCTACTCTTTACCTATAGCTAAGGGGATGGATTCATTCTTGTTCTTAGAAACCTTGGACAAAATTGTGGAAATGAGATTTTTGAATTCAGAGTTTTCCTTCTCCTGTACCGGTTGCCACCTAAAGCTATAGAACCCAATCAGTCCTACTATTTAGCCATGGATGGAGGGTCGGAAAAGATAGATTAATACATCTTATTGGAAACATAATAAAAAATGTTGGAAATGACAATAGATGAATTAGAAATTCGACAAAATAGTCTCTTCTGTATTTTGAAAAGATATGGAGAAGGGTGCTTTAATATGAGGAAACTTATTGCTATACATCTTCCTCGATAACTTACATTCATGAACATTCAAGTGCAGGAAATCCAGATAAAACAATAAAACATTGTTGGATTCCAATTTTATTTTATAGCTTCGTCCATCGCAAAGAAATTTGACTCCCTGTGCCGCGCCAGGAAATATTTCTCGACAGAGTCGATCCTTCAAATCTACAAATCAACCATTCGCCTTTGCATGGAGTATTGCTACCATATATGATCTGGAGCCCCTTCTGTTTGTCTCAAGGTTCTTCATAAAATCCAGAGACGTATATACAATGTAAGTGCCCCCGATCTGGCATCTAGTCTGCAGTCGCTCTCTCACAGACGTGCCGTCTCCGCCCTCTGTCTTTTTTTACAAATACTTTCATGGTAACTGCTCCGAGGAGCTGCTTTCGCTGGTTCCCAGATTTAATGAATTTAAGCATTCAACTAGGCTGGCATCTCGCTCTCATCTTTTCACTGTCGAAACTGTTAAATGTAACCGTCTCTTCTATTCCAATAGCTTCATGTGTCGCACCTCTCGCCCGTGGAACTCCCTCCCCTTTTCCTGTTTCCCTGATAGCTACAATCTCCAACTATTCAAATGTAATGTCAATCGACGTCTCAAGATGCCTTGATCTATCCGCTATCCTTCTCTTCATACTTTCCTCTATCACTCCTATTTGTCTCGCTCCAACTCTCTGTAACCCTTTGCGTGGTAGTGGCTTCCCGCCTTGCTTGGGCTGAAATGCTTCAAAAAAATAAGAAGGTATTATAATGACATTTTTTTTTAACCCTTGACTTCTTCAATTGTCGATTGGGTGTAACTAGGTGCCAAAGAAACACTGATTCTTCTTCCACAGGATCCTTTCAGATAACTTGGCGACACCAATCTTCTCTCCAAGCACTTGACCGACGGCCGAAGTCCACAGAATTTGGTGTGTGTCATCCTCAGTCTGTAAAATACGAATTCAGGTTTTACATTCATTTTCTTACTACAAGCAAGGCTATAAAACCCAGTCTGTTATATTATTTACCCATAGCTAGGGAGATAGACCTGTTCTTGGAAACATATACAAAATAGTGGAAATGAGAGTTTTGAGAGTTTTCCTTCTCCTAAACCGGTTGCCAACCAAGGCCAAAAAACCCCGTCTGTCTGAATATTTAACCATAGGTAGGGGGATGGCTTCATACCTGCTCTTGGAAACATACACAATTTTGGATATGAGAGTTTTGAATTGTTGAATTTTCTCATCGCGAATATTGATTGAATTTATCATCACCATTGAACATAACAATGATAAGGATTTTAGTTTGAATGGAAACAATGAAAACGTATCCTCCTATAGATCAAACAGTATGTATTGTTGCATTCCATTGTCGTTCTATTGGAAAACTGAATTGCTGGGAGGGGTCCTCATTGCCATTATTCTATATCACCTCCAATAGACATTGCAAGAATTTTTTTACATTGTACTCTGATTCACCTTCCGTGAATCTTACTAGAGCGAATAGGTGATACCCCAAAACCAAGGGATAAAAAGTAACTCTAATCGTGGAAAACAGAAACCTTCACCGTAATTTTAGAGAACCAGAGAAGTGAAATGATTCGGTGTTGCACTGGAAAGAATTATAAAATCCAAAGAAGAATCTGCAATAATATTAGTCCTGACCTGGCATCTCAGCTTCAGTCACTTTCCCATTGCTGTAATGTATCTTCCCCGTGCCTCTTCTATAAATACTTTTATGCTAATTGTTCAGACGATCTCTTCATTATGGTACCCAGACTTTATGAATTTAAACGCAGTACTAGATTGGCGGGAATATCTCATCGTTGTTGCTTTTCTTTTCTCGCACTTATCACTTGAGGTAGTCTCTTCTTGTTCAATGCTTTCCAACCAAATTTGATCGATCACAAATTTAAATTTAATGTCAATCGTTATCTACTGTCTCTGATTTGCTCTTCTATTGTTCTTGTTCCTTGTAACGATTTCCTGTTCTTTTACTCTCAATAACCACTTTTGTCTCAGTGGCTTTATTGCCTTGCATGGAGTGATATGATTTTTAAAAAAATCAAATGAAAACTCAGAGATATAATCTGTATCATTTAAAGACGTGAGCAATCATGGCTCTCCACAATTTCATTTTTTGTTGAATTCTTTGTCCACGTTACACCTGCTCCTGTATTTGCACAAACTTGTTAAATGCGTGTAAAGTTATTTTAGTAGATAATGTTGATTAACTGTTTTTGCATATTACGGCTTATCAACCATTTGTGGTTTGTTTAAGACCAAAGCATATTTTCTATAGAATAACAATGATTTTTCCAGAAACATGTCTTACCATAGGAGGAGATGCATCCATATCTTTCCCAAAGGTATTTTCTTCCGTGTAAGTGAATGCAGAGAACCCGATTGCAATTCGAACTCGGACCTCCAATTTCTCATTCTGAGATTCTATCTATTACATCACCCGTCTAACGTCTGAAATGAATAAGCAACTTCATTTTTTACATACGCAAACTAATTGATTATTTAGATCTGGACCCTGTCAAATTAACGTCGGTCGAATCCTCGAGGGTAGATGATTTCGGGCTTTCATTCGAACGTTTGATCTTCTTGCAAGGATGCGAGGGATTTTGCATCATTAGAAGTCAATTACCGCTAAATAGGTAATGTAAAGTTACAGTATTAGTTTTTAATGGTCACATTTTTCTATTTGCATCACTAGATCATTTGTATTTGCTTAGTTTTTCAAAAAATCCCCCCAGAGCTGTTTTTGTCAGTACGCACATGTCACTGTGCAAACTGTTTTCTTTTCTGCCATTGATATTAGGTTGGTGCAAAAATAATGTCGTTTTCTCACATATGTTACGATGTGAGAAAATGACATTATTTTTGCACCAACATAATAATAATGTCTGGGCGATTTGCTTGTATTGTTCGACCACAAAGGACGCTAACATCTGCTCCCTGAACTGCAGGTTGTTGTTGTCGTTGCTATTATTATTATTTTTATTTCCTTTGATTTCTGGCGTTTACATATTTCTTTTCGGGTCCTGACCAGGGAACCAAGGTTAGAAATGGCATCATGACACTTTCCACTGACAAAAAAAAAAAAAAAAAATTACATAGCTAAAGCCCTTGATAAAGTGTGGGCAGTACTTGTCAGAAAAATTATTTGTATTTCTTTGAGGCATGAACTTCCAGGAATCCCTTCAATTAGTCTACTGGAATCTTTTCCAAACATTCCTAGGGCTTCAACTACAACAGAAATTGTTGATGTTCCCATGTGCCACATTTTGCCATATCAATAAGGAGGCACTTTTTGTTTGTTTGTGGTCTTTAATAACAATATCTGGGCGGTTGGCTTTGATTGTTCTGTCAGTGTGTATTGTGTAGACCCATAGAATTGTAACAGGCCCTATCTCCGTAACCGGGCCTGGGTGGTGTTCATACCAGTTTCTTTCAGTTTCCTTCCCGTAGAAGTTGCAGATTTTCCAGTGCAGATATTGGCCCACTCTGTCATGCCGGGTTTTATACTCAGTGGGTGCCAACATCGTGCAACCTGATACAAGATGATCAATTGTTTCTGGATATTTATCACAGAATCTGCATTTTGGGCTGACACAATATTTTATTATATGTGCTTGATAATTCCTAGTTAGAAACCATTATTCCTGTGCAGCAAGGATAAAACCTTCAGTTTCAGCTTTCAACCCTGCACTACGTAGCCACTGATGGGTACGGTTTTTGTCTACGTCAGCTTGTTTGGTACGGGCAGAGTATTGGCCATGAAGCGGTTTATCTTGCCATTGTTTCTGTATCTGGTCGGTTACATTTGTCTTTGCTGTCTTTTTTAAGTATTTTGCAGTTTCAGCAGGTGTATTGTGCTGTAGTTGCATCTCTACGCCCATTTGAAGCTCCATTTTGAATTTGTTGGCTTCTTTCATTACGGAGTATGACGCTTACTACTTTCATGTTGCTTGACACATACCATCATCTAGTCTTCTGTAGTTTCCAAGTATCTTTGGAGGCCAATTGTTGTAGTTTTGTAGGGCAGTTCTAGTTGAACTAATCCTCTGCCTCCTTCGGATCATACAGTCAACATCAGTTTTGGGACGATGTATGCGTTTTGGCGTCCATTCGCTTAATGTCAGCTATGGTCCAGTTAAGGATGTTAAAGCTGTATTGAATCGCAAGGACAGCCAAGGTGTTTATGACTGATATTCTGTTTTTTTGATTTCAGTACCAGAGACAAACTCGCTTGAGGGACACCTTTCTTAACTTCTTAATTTGGGGATGTTGTATACCATCTTCTTCGCTCATTCCTAGGTACTTATAAGCTTCACCTTGTTCCAGTTCCTTATTAATAATAATAATAATAATAATAATAATAATAATAATAGATTTCTATGTTTACACGGTATTAACTTTGTCTCCCCACTAGGACGAGATATGACACAAAGTCTATTTTTAGATGGGGAACAGAGCGCGTACGCCCGGAACAGGAACAAAAATTCCCCTCATCCCCGCAACCGTCGGTTTCACTGGCTCGGGTGCGAGCATTGATCTCTCCATCTGGTGCAATCTGAGGGCGCGGCCTCGGGCAGCTGTTCCCCAGGGCTATGCACCTCTCAGTATTATTTTCTCAGTTGCCTCTCTGTCAAAGGACAGAGAAGTCCCTGAGCGCACTCTGCCCAAAGACAGAGACGTAACTGGGAGATGATAAGTAGACGCGACCTTACTCAAAAAGAGTAAGGTACACACTCTTTCTATGTTTGCACACTCTTTCTATGTTTACAGTTGTCTGGCCTTTCCAACTCTTCAGCTCTTTACGGAGTCATTAGAAACAACTGCGACTGGAACATTTTAAATTCCTTTTTTTTAACTTAAAATTCATGAAAACTCCTTTCTAATATTTTCGGCACAATTTCACTTTTCTGAGATCTTGATTTTGTCCTGGTATTTTTTTTTGTTTTGTTTTTTTGATTCGCTGGGTTGCAGTTGTATGAGGACTCGCTCAATGAGCAACAAAATAATAGGGTGATGTTAATGAAGCTTTCTTCTAGACTGGATCGAATAAAGGGAATAAAAATAATTAGAAAAAATAATACTAAAGACAAAAAACCTTATAGGAAGAAGAAGAGGAAGAAGCCTTTCAGGATTCGTTGCTGACTGATGATCGCTAACCAACTTGACAAAATAGAACGGGCATGAAGAATTATAAAAATAATCATATTGATGATATTAATATTTTCAAAAAGAAAAAGAGGAAGAAGATGAAGAAGGAGGAGGAGAAAGAAGAAGAAGAAAGGGTAAAGGAAGAAGGACAAAAGGAAGAAGAAGAAAAAGAAGAAATAGATGATGAAAAAGTAGAAGAAGAAGAGGAAGAAGAAGACTAAAAGGACGGATAGGTGAAAGAGG
Source organism: Acanthosepion lycidas (assembly GCA_963932145.1). NCBI lineage: Eukaryota > Metazoa > Mollusca > Cephalopoda > Sepiida > Sepiidae > Acanthosepion > Acanthosepion lycidas. Next base: position 66,063,779 of record OZ010613.1, on the reverse strand, counting down.
AAGAAATCAATGTGGAACATCAGACATAAGGAAAAGGGATAGAAAAAGACGTGGAAGAAAAAAATGATGAAGAAAAGAATTGGACGAAGAAGAATTGGCAGAAAAGGAAGAAGTAGCAAATGAAGAAAACATTAACATGAAGAAGAAAAGGGGAAAAAGATGAAGTCAATAAAGATGAAAAAAAGGTGAAAGAAAAAAGATGAAGAATATTTTGTTGCAAAAAGAATCAAATTAGGGGGAGGAGGAGAAGGAGGAGGAGGATAAGAAAACGACGGAGGAGGAGGAAGAGAAGAAGGAGGAGGAAGAGGAAAAGAAGTAGTAGAAGATGCAAAACAAGAAGAAGGTGAAGAAGAAGATGAAGTAGGAGGAGAGAAGAAGGAGGAGCAGGAAGAGAAAAAGAAGGCAAAGAAAAAGAGAAAGGACAAGAAGAAGAGAAAGGACAAGAAGAAGAAGAAGAAGAAGAAGAAGAAGAAGATGATGAAGGAGAAGAAGGGGGAGAAGAAGAAAAAGAAAAAGGAGCAGAAATAGAAGAAGAAGAAAAAGAAGAAGACGAAGATGATGATGATGAAGGGGAAGAAGGGGAGAAGAAGAAAAAGAAAAAGGAGCAGAAGAAGAAGAAGAAGTCAGTTAAATGAAATAAAAGAAAAATAGATGGAAGACGTAAAAGAAGTAAAAGAAAAAGAATTCGTTGAAAGAAGAAAAAGAAGAAGAAAAGAGGGAAGAAGAAGACGGAGATGAGAAAGTCATTGACATACAATAAAAGAAGAAGAGATAGAAAAAGACGCGAAAGAGGAAAAAGAAGAAGAATGTTAAAAGAAGAAGACTCAGAGGAAGTCCCAGAAGAAGAAGAAAAAGAAGAAAAGGTAGACGAAGAAGAAAAAGAGGAAAAAGAAGAAAAAGCAGACTAAGAAGAAGTAGAAGAAGAAAAAGAAGATGATTATGATGAAGAAGAAAAAGAAGAAAAATAGACGAAAAATATCAAGAAGAAGAAAAAGAAGAAAAAGCAGACTAAGGAAAAGAAGAAGAAAAAGAAAAAGTAGTCGTAGAAGAAGAAGAAGAAGAAGAAGAAGAAGAAGAAGAAGAAGAAGAAATGAATTAACGAATAAATGGCTAAGACGTTATGTTTATTGACAGATGGAAATCTGTTTCGATGGAACTGTCTCTGCAGACTTTGTTGAAGACCCAATAAAAAGCATCTAAGCCGATCAAATAATAGGATTTTGGAAGAGAAAGAAAGAGGGCAGTCGCGTCATGAAGCTAAAAATAATTCAGGACAGGAAGAAAAAGTAGAAATGAACGAATGCGCAAAGGATGAAGATGGAAATTAAGAAATAAAATGTGTTTTTTTTTTCTTATGAGAACACGAGTCAGAATATGAAACTGGATAAAAAAAGAATTTAGAAATAAATAAAGATGAAGAAAGAGAAAATAAAAAGAGAATGATGAAGAAATTAATAAATAAAAAAGAAGGAAAGAAAAGAAGAATAGCAGCCATAAAACAAAACAAAAATATTTATAGGGACGAAGAAAAATTATGAACATGAATGAAATTGTCCGGAGCATGAAAGAGAGAATGATATTATATAGAAAACGCAGAGGAAAGATAGAATGAAGTAATGGATGAATGAAAATCGAAAGAAGGAAGGAAATGAAGAAAAGGAAGGAAGGAAGGAAGGATCTGAAAGAAGAAGAGAGAGAATGAAAAGAACAAAAAAGAGGAAAAATATTAATAAAACAGAAAAATGTTCTGGAATTTGCTCATAGACTTGCATAGATAGATAGATAGATATATAGATAGATAGATAGATAATGAATACAGCAAGATCTGTCTGTCTGTCTCTGTCTCTGTCTCTCTCTCTCTCTTCACGCACACACACACATATATATATATGTATATATATATATATATATATATATATATATATATATATATATATATATATATATATAGTGATAGAGAGAGAGAGAGATGGGGAGAGAGAGAGTTAATACCAGTAAAAGGTTTGTCACTTATATGATTGAAGTTACCTTCAGCATCCAGACTCCAGAGTTTCGTAGACGGAGCATACGGTAATCACTCCATCCACTCGTCAGGAGGTATCAGCAATTAACATCTTATACGTTTCGATTGTTCTTTTATATATGCATTTTGGTGCATATATATATATATATATATATATATATATATATATATATATAGAGAGAGAGAGAGAGAGAGAGAGAGAAAGAAAGAGAGAGAGATATGCTTCCCATTATCTCCCTCTTTCCATCTATCTATATATCTATCTATCTAGCTATATATATATATATATATATATATATATATATATATATATATATATATATATATATAGAGAGAGAGAGAGAGAGAAAGCTAGATAGATAGATAGAGACAGACCGGCAGACAAATGTATAGTATGTGAAGAAGCCAAAAACAGAGAGAAGGGAAAGTGAATAGTAGTGAGAGTTTGGAGAGAGGAGAAAGAGAAAGTAAATATGTCAAAGAGAGGGATAGTGGAGAAGGACGATGAAGAATAGAGGAACAGTTGGAGAATAGAAAGAGAGGAGTTGTGGGAAGAGTAAAATGAAAGTGTGACAGGCGAGAGAAAAAATGCGAAAAAGGAAGGGAATGAATGATTAGAGCAAAATTGAAAAAGAAGATAAAAGTGAAACTAAAAATGAGAAGTCAACGAGAGAGAATAAGAAAGAAGAATAGTGAAAAGAAGTGAATAATAAAAGAGGGGGGGTAAAGAAAAGAAGAGAAAGAAAGAAGAGAAAAGAAGATAGCGAGAGAGGTAGAGAAAAAGAAGATAGGAATGAAAACAGAGTGATAAAGGCGAGGAAAAAAAGTGAGAAGAAGTGGTGAAAGAAAAGAGAATGTGGTAGAAAGACAGAGAAAATGAGAAAGTGTGAAAGATATAGAAAAATGATGATATGAAATGAGAAAAAAGCTGTGATACTATGATAAGAAAGAGAAGAGAAAAAGAAACGACAGGAAATGAAGGAAAAGACTGATTAGAAATGAGAAAAAAGAAGACAAAGAGAGAAGATAAAGAAAAAAAAGGCTAAAAAATGGGAAGAGAGTGAAGGAGTGCATTTGAAAAAAGTTAAAAAATGAAAAACGATAGAGTAAAGAGAAGATGAGAAAGCGAGGAAAGTCATGATAGAGAAAAAGAAAGCGAGGAAGAGTGATGACAGAGAAAATGACAGAGAAAAGGAAATATGATAGAAAAAAAAGAAAGCGAGGAAAGTCATGATAGAGAAAAAGAAAGCGAGGAAGAGTGATGACAGAGAAAATGACAGAGAAAAGGAAATATGATAGAAAAAAAAGAAAGCGAGGAAAGTCATGATAGAGAAAAAGAAAGCGAGGAAAAGGGATGACAGAGAAAATGACAGAGAAAAGGAAATATGATAGAAAAAGAAGAAAACTAAGAAAGCCATGATAGAGAAAAAGAAAGCGAGGAAAGTCATGATAGAAAAAAGAAAGCGAGGAAGCGTGATGACAGAGAAAATGACAGAGAAAAGGAAATATGATAGAAAAAAAAAGAAAGCGAGGAAAGTCATGATAGAGAAAAAGAAAGCGAGCAAGAGTGATGACAGAGAAAATGACAGAGAAAAAGAAATATGATAGAAAAAAAAGAAAGCGAGGAAAGTCATGATAGAGTAAAAGAAAGCGAGGAAAAGGGATGACAGAGAAAATGACAGAGAAAAGGAAATATGATAGAAAAAGAAGAAATCGAGGAAAGTCATGATAGAGAAAAAGAAAGCGAGGAAAGTCATGATAGATAAAAAGAAAGCTAGGAAGAGTGGTGACAGAGAAAATGGCAGAGAAAAGGAAATATGATAGAAAAAGAAGAAAGCGAGGAAAGTCATGACAGAGAAAAAGAAAGCGAGGAAGAGTCATGACAGAGAAAATGACAAAGAAAAGGAAATATGATAGAAAAAGAAGAAATCGAGGAAAGACATGATAAAGAAAAAGAAAGCGAGTAAAGTCATGATAGAGAAAAAGAAAGCTAGGAAGCGTGATGACAGAGAAAATGACAGAGAAAAGGAAATATGATAGAAAAAAAAGAAAGCATGGAAAGTCATGATAGAGAAAAAGAAAGCGAGCAACATTGATGACAGAGAAAATGACAGAGAAAAGGAAATATGATAGAAAAAGAAGAAAACTAAGAAAGTCATGATAGAGAAAAAGAAAGCGAGGAAGATTGATGACAGAGAAAATGACAGAGAAAAGGGAATATGATAGAAAAAAAGAAAGCGAGGAAAGTCATGATAGAAAAAAAAGAAAGCGAGGAAGAGTGATGACAGAGAAAATGACAGCGAAAAGGAAATATGATAGAAAAAAAGAAAGCGAGGAAAGTCATGATAGAGAAAAAGAAAGCGAGGAAAAGGGATGACAGAGAAAATGACAGAGAAAAAGAAATATGATAGAAAAAAAAAAGAAAGCGAGGAAAGTCATGACAGAGAAAAAGAAAGCGAGGAAGAGTCATGACAGAGAAAATGACAGAGAAAAGGAAATATGATAGAAAAAGAAGAAATCGAGGAAAGTCATGATAAAGGAAAAGAAAGCGTGGAAAGTCATGATAGAGAAAAAGAAAGCGAGGAAATCATGATAGAGAAAAAGAAAGCTAGGAAGCGTGATGACAGAGAAAATGACAGAGAAAAGGAAATATGATAGAAAAAAAAGAAAGCGTGGAAAGTTATGATAGAGAAAAAGAAAGCGAGCAAGAGTGATGACAGAGAAAATGCCGAGAAAAGGAAATATGATAGAAAAAAAAGAAAGCGAGGACAGTCATGATAGATAAAAAGAAAGCGAGGAAAGTCATGATAGAGAAAAAGAAAGCGAGCTAGAGTGATGACAGAGAAAATGACAGAGAAAAGGAAATATGATAGAAAAAGAAGAAAACTAAGAAAGTCATGATAGAGAAAAAGAAAGCGAGGAAATCATGATAGAGAAAAAGAAAGCTAGGAAGCGTGATGACAGAGAAAATGACAGAGAAAAGGAAATATGATAGAAAAAAAAGAAAGCGAGGAAAGTCATGATAGAGAAAAAGAAAGCGAGCAAGAGTGATGACAGAGAAAATGCCGAGAAAAGGAAATATGATAGAAAAAAAAGAAAGCGAGGACAGTCATGATAGATAAAAAGAAAGCGAGGAAAGTCATGATAGAGAAAAAGAAAGCGAGCTAGAGTGATGACAGAGAAAATGACAGAGAAAAGGAAATATGATAGAAAAAGAAGAAAACTAAGAAAGTCATGATAGAGAAAAAGAAAGCGAGGAAATCATGATAGAGAAAAAGAAAGCTAGGAAGCGTGATGACAGAGAAAATGACAGAGAAAAGGAAATATGATAGAAAAAAAAGAAAGCGAGGAAAGTCATGATAAAGAAAAAGAAAGCGAGCAAGAGTGATGACAGAGAAAATGCCGAGAAAAGGAAATATGATAGAAAAAAAAGAAAGCGAGGACAGTCATGATAGATAAAAAGAAAGCGAGGAAAGTCATGATAGAGAAAAAGAAAGCGAGCTAGAGTGATGACAGAGAAAATGACAGAGAAAAGGAAATATGATAGAAAAAGAAGAAAACTAAGAAAGTCATGATAGAGAAAAAGAAAGCGAGGAAATCATGATAGAGAAAAAGATAGCTAGGAAGCGTGATGACAGAGAAAATGACAGAGAAAAGGAAATATGGTAGAAAAAAAAGAAAGCGTGGAATGTCATGATAGAGAAAAAGAAAGCGAGGAAGAGTGATGACAGAGAAAATGACAGAGAAAAGGAAATATGATAGAAAAAGAAGAAAACTAAGAAAGTCATGATAGAGAAAAAGAAAGCGAGGAAAGTCATGATAGAGAAAAAGAAAGCGAGGAAGATTGATGACCGAGAAAATGACAGAGAAAAGGGGATATGATAGAAAAAAAAGAAAGCGAGGAAAGTCATGATAGAAAAAAAAGAAAGCGAGGAAGAGTGATGACAGAGAAAATGACAGAGAAAAGGAAATATGATAGAAGAAGAAGAAAACGAAGAAAGTCATGATAGATAAAAAGAAAGCGAGGAAAGTCATGATAGAGAAAAAGCAAGGAAGATTGATGACAGAGAAAATGACAGAGAAAAGGAAATATGATAGAAAAAAAAGAAAGCGAGGAAAATCATGATAGATAAAAAGAAAGCTAGGAAGAGTGGTGACAGAGAAAATGATAGAGAAAAGGAAATATGATAGAAAAAGAAGAAAACTAAGAAAGTCATGATAGAGAAAAAGAAAGCGACGAAATGGGATGACAGAGAAAATGACAGAGAAAAGGAAATATGATAGAAAAAGAAGAAATCGAGGAAAGTCATGATAGAGAAAAAGAAAGCGAGGAAAGTCCATGATAGAAAAAAGAAAGCGAGGAAGCGTGATGACAGAGAAAATGACAGAGAAAAGGAAATATGATAGAAAAAAAGAAAGCGTGGAAAGTCATGATAGAGAAAAAGAAAGCGAGCAAGAGTGATGACAGAGAAAATGACAGAGAAAAGGTAATATGATAGAAAAAAAGAAAGCGTGGAAAGTCATGACAGAGAAAAAGAAAGCGAGCAAGAGTGATGACAGAGAAAATGACAGAGAAAAGGAAATATGATAGAAAAAGAAGAAAACTAAGAAAGTCATGATAGAGAAAAAGAAAGCGAGGAAAGTCATGATAGAGAAAAAGAAAGCGAGGAAGATTGATGACAGAGAAAATGACAGAGAAAAGGGAATATGATAGAAAAAAAAGAAAGCGAGGAAAGTCATGATAGAAAAAAAAGAAAGCGAGTAAGAGTGATGACAGAGAAAATGACAGAGAAAAGGAAATATGATAGAAAAAAAAGAAAGCGATGAAAGTCATGATAGAGAAAAAGAAAGCGAGGAAAAGAGATGACAGAGAAAATGATAGAGAAAAGGAAATATGATAGAAAAAGAAGAAATCGAGGAAAGTCATGATAGAGAAAAAGAAAGCGAGGAAAGTCATGATAGAAAAAAGAAAGCGAGGAAGCGTGATGACAGAGAAAATGACAGAGAAAAGGTAATATGATAGGAAAAAAAGAAAGCGAGGAAAGTCATGATAGTGAAAAAGAAAGCGAGTAAGAGTGATGACAGAGAAAATGACAGAGAAAAGTAAATATGATAGAAAAAGAAGAAAATTAAGAAAGTCATGATAGAGAAAAAGAAAGCTAGCAAGAGTGATAACAGAGAAAATGACAGGGAAAAGGAAATATGATAGAAAAAAAAGAAAGCGAGGACAGTCATGATAGATAAAAAGAAAGCGAGGAAAGTCATGATAGAGAAAAAGAAAGCGAGCAAGAATGATGACAGAGAAAATGACAGAGAAAAGGAAATATGATAGAAAAAGAAGAAAACTAAGAAAGTCATGATAGAGAAAAAGAAAGCGAGGAACGTCATGATAGAGAAAAAGAAAGCGAGGAAGATTGATGACAGAGAAAATGACAGAGAAAAGGGAATATGATAGAAAAAAAAGAAAGCGAGGAAAGTCATGATAGAAAAAAAGAAAGCGAGTAAGAGTGATGACAGAGAAAATGACAGAGAAAAGGAAATATGATAGAAAAAAAAGAAAGCGATGAAAGTCATGATAGAGAAAAAGAAAGCGAGGAAAAGAGATGACAGAGAAAATGATAGAGTAAAGGAAATATGATAGAAAAAGAAGAAATCGAGGAAAGTCATGATAGAGAAAAAGAAAGCGAGGAAAGTCATGATAGAAAAAAGAAAGCGAGGAAGCGTGATGACAGAGAAAATGACAGAGAAAAGGTAATATGATAGGAAAAAAAGAAAGCCTGGAAAGTCATGATAGAGTAAAAGAAAGCTAGCAAGAGTGATGACAGAGAAAATGACAGAGAAAAGGAAATATGATAGGAAAAAAAGAAAGCCTGGAAAGTCATGATAGAGTAAAAGAAAGCGAGGAAAAGAGATGACAGAGAAAATGATAGAGAAAAGGAAATATGATAGAAAAAGAAGAAATCGAGGAAAGTCATGATAGAGAAAAAGAAAGCGAGGAAAAGAGATGACAGAGTAAATGATAGAGAAAAGGAAATATGATAGAAAAAAAAGAAAGCGATGAAAGTCATGATAGAGAAAAAGAAAGCGAGGAAAAGAGATGACAGAGAAAATGATAGAGAAAAGGAAATATGATAGAAAAAGAAGAAATCGAGGAAAGTCATGATAGAGAAAAAGAAAGCGAGGAAAGTCATGATAGAAAAAAGAAAGCGAGGAAGCGTGATGACAGAGAAAATGACAGAGAAAAGGTAATATGATAGGAAAAAAAGAAAGCGAGGAAAGTCATGATAGTGAAAAAGAAAGCGAGCAAGAGTGATGACAGAGAAAATGACAGAGAAAAGTAAATATGATAGAAAAAGAAGAAAATTAAGAAAGTCATGATAGAGAAAAAGAAAGCTAGCAAGAGTGATAACAGAGAAAATGACAGGGAAAAGGAAATATGATAGAAAAAAAAGAAAGCGAGGACAGTCATGATAGATAAAAAGAAAGCGAGGAAAGTCATGATAGAGAAAAAGAAAGCGAGCAAGAATGATGACAGAGAAAATGACAGAGAAAAGGAAATAGGATAGAAAAAGAAGAAAACTAAGAAAGTCATGATAGAGAAAAAGAAAGCGAGGAACGTCATGATAGAGAAAAAGAAAGCGAGGAAGATTGATGACAGAGAAAATGACAGAGAAAAGGGAATATGATAGAAAAAAAAGAAAGCGAGGAAAGTCATGATAGAAAAAAAAAGAAAGCGAGTAAGAGTGATGACAGAGAAAATGACAGAGAAAAGGAAATATGATAGAAAAAAAAGAAAGCGATGAAAGTCATGATAGAGAAAAAGAAAGCGAGGAAAAGAGATGACAGAGAAAATGATAGAGAAAAGGAAATATGATAGAAAAAGAAGAAATCGAGGAAAGTCATGATAGAGAAAAAGAAAGCGAGGAAAGTCATGATAGAAAAAAGAAAGCGAGGAAGCGTGATGACAGAGAAAATGACAGAGAAAAGGTAATATGATAGGAAAAAAAGAAAGCCTGGAAAGTCATGATAGAGTAAAAGAAAGCTAGCAAGAGTGATGACAGAGAAAATGACAGAGAAAAGGAAATATGATAGGAAAAAAAGAAAGCCTGGAAAGTCATGATAGAGTAAAAGAAAGCTAGCAAGAGTGATGACAGAGAAAATGACAGAGAAAAGGAAATATGATAGGAAAAAAAGAAAGCCTGGAAAGTCATGATAGAGTAAAAGAAAGCGAGGAAAAGAGATGACAGAGAAAATGATAGAGAAAAGGAAATATGATAGAAAAAGAAGAAATCGAGGAAAGTCATGATAGAGAAAAAGAAAGCGAGGAAAGTCATGATAGAAAAAAGAAAGCGAGGAAGCGTGATGACAGAGAAAATGACAGAGAAAAGGTAATATGATAGGAAAAAAAGAAAGCGAGGAAAGTCATGATAGTGAAAAAGAAAGCGAGCAAGAGTGATGACAGAGAAAATGACAGAGAAAAGTAAATATGATAGAAAAAGAAGAAAACTAAGAAAGTCATGATAGAGAAAAAGAAAGCTAGCAAGAGTGATAACAGAGAAAATGACAGGGAAAAGGAAATATGATAGAAAAAAAAGAAAGCGAGGACAGTCATGATAGATAAAAAGAAAGCGAGGAAAGTCATGATAGAGAAAAAGAAAGCGAGCAAGAATGATGACAGAGAAAATGACAGAGAAAAGGAAATATGATAGAAAAAGAAGAAAACTAAGAAAGTCATGATAGAGAAAAAGAAAGCGAGGAACGTCATGATAGAGAAAAAGAAAGCGAGGAAGATTGATGACAGAGAAAATGACAGAGAAAAGGGAATATGATAGAAAAAAAAGAAAGCGAGGAAAGTCATGATAGAAAAAAAAGAAAGCGAGTAAGAGTGATGACAGAGAAAATGACAGAGAAAAGGAAATATGATAGAAAAAAAAGAAAGCGATGAAAGTCATGATAGAGAAAAAGAAAGCGAGGAAAAGAGATGACAGAGAAAATGATAGAGAAAAGGAAATATGATAGAAAAAGAAGAAATCGAGGAAAGTCATGATAGAGAAAAAGAAAGCGAGGAAAGTCATGATAGAAAAAAGAAAGCGAGGAAGCGTGATGACAGAGAAAATGACAGAGAAAAGGTAATATGATAGGAAAAAAAGAAAGCCTGGAAAGTCATGATAGAGTAAAAGAAAGCTAGCAAGAGTGATGACAGAGAAAATGACAGAGAAAAGGAAATATGATAGGAAAAAAAGAAAGCCTGGAAAGTCATGATAGAGTAAAAGAAAGCGAGCAAGAGTGATGACCGAGAAAATGACATGGAAAAGGAAATATGATAGGAAAAAAAAGAAAGCGAGGAATGTCATGATAGAGGAAAGGAAAGCGTGGAAGTGTGATGACAGAGAAAAAGGAAATTGATAGAGAAAAAGAAAAATGATAGAGTAAAGGAAAGTGCGGAAGAGTGCTAACAGAGAATAGGAAGTTGGTGAAGAGCGATGAGAGTCAAATGTAAAGATGATACCTAAAAGGAAATCAAAGAAGAGAGTTGTACGAAAAAAGAAAAGATGATAGGAGAAAAGGAAGGCGAAGAAGTGTGATGATAGAAAAAAGGAAAGATTATAGTGAAAAGGAAAGCGAGGAAGGTGATGACAGAGAAAACTAAAAGAGAGAATGAGACAAAGAAAACCGAAAATCTGTGTTAAAGGGAGAGAATAAATAAATAAATAAGAGAAAATTAGGAAGATTTATAGAGAAGAGAAAAGGGGAACGACGTCAAAAAATAAAGAAAAAAAGAGAGAGAGAGAAAGAGAGTGAGTTGCGATTATAGAGAATAGAAAAAATAGAAAGAAAGAGAGAAGTTCGGAATAGTAAAAGTGAGAGTGAGAGTGAGTAAAGAAGAGAATTGAAAGCGAGAAAAAACGAAGACAGGGTAGAGAAAAGGGTAGTGTTACAAAGAAGGTGGGAGGAGTGAAAGTGCTAGTGAGAGAGACGGTGTGAGTGTTTGTAAAGAAGATAAGAGAGAAAAAACGAAAGGGAAGACAAAAGTGTCATGCGCAAAGAATCTGCTAGGAGTGAAATAGAGAGAGAGGGACAGAGAGAGTGAAGAAGAAAAGAAGAAGAGAGAAGACAGAGAAGAGAAAATGGTCGTGGCACCAGTGAAGTGGGAGGAGTGGGATAACGAGAGTATGTAAACAAGACAAGAGAAAGAGAGAAGAAACGCATGTAGAGAAGACAAAAGAGTAGGAAGGCAAAGGAAGTGGGAGGAGTGTGACAGCCAGAGAGAATGAAGAATGAGGAGAGAAAGAGGGAGAATCAATGAGGGATAAAGGAAAATTTAGGGGCACAAAGGAGGCTTGAGTGGTAAAGAAGAGAGAGGAGAAGCAATGAGAGAAAAGGGAAAAAGATAGGGGTATAAAGAAAACGGGAGGAGTAAAAAGATGTAGAGAGAGAGAGAGAGAGAAAGTGAGAAGAGAAAAATGGTTGAAAATATGGAAACTGCGAACAAAAAGAAAGAAAAGTAAAAAAAAAAAATAAAAGAGAAAGATTTGGTGAAGAAGTAAAGAAATTGCTTCAAAAGCTAGCACACCACCATCCACCCGTCAATACCCGAGAGCTGACATGAACAAGAGTTTTGGCGCCATTTTGAAAGAAGCTTCGTGCCGACATTCAACTGAGCGGCAAAGATCAAACAAACGCACTCTGCGGGTGGTTACGCAACTTTCTACAATAATCGGACTAGCCAAGAAAATTCTAAATACGCATCTCAATACATTACCAACTCAAACGTCTATGACAGTAGCAGTAGCAGTAGCAGTGTTAGTCACAGTAATAGCCGTGATTGTGTGCTTGCAATCATTCCGACAATGCCCGGGTATCGTTAGCATTGCTGGTGGTTGTGATGGTATCTTGTGTATTTTGATCTATTGAGTGGTATCTATACTGTAAGGATAATGGCTCATCAACGCCTACTGATTGATTGTCTGATTAACGGCATATCGACTTCTTGTGGGTCATTTAATACCGCTATTTAATTTTCTTGTGAGTTTTGAAGTAATAAAAACTGAATTTCCTTGAGAGTTTAGAAATAATAAAAATATGATATATGTTATTCTGCTTTCACAATTGTATACATGGTAAATGATACTCAGCATTTGTGCAGATACATATTTGTGTGGATATAATTACTAGAGACGTTGATATGTGTGTTTTATGCTGTAGTTTTGTTGAAGTTTTATTTTGGAACACAGTTTGATTCAAGAAATTGTCGGATATTATATGGATTAAGTCACGAAAGAGAACTTTCATTTTGTTTGTTAGGTTGGTTGGTTTATTGATTTTGCTTAGCGGCATATCAACACCTCTATGGGTTATTTAATGCCGACATCTAAATTTTTTGAACGCAGTTGTATGCCTTCAACAACACATAAAATGTTTTGGTCATTTTACAATAAAATTTATTTTTGGTAATTCAACTATAAATATATATGGTTGGTGATGAATAGGCACTGGATGTTTTATTTTACTTGCAACACCATCGATTGACAAGACAGCGGAAGTGTTGAAACAAAATGGCTATTTTTGTAGTGATATTATACTTATGTTAAATGTACCCATTTAAAAATATATTTTCATATTTTTATAGTGATTTGTTTTTGTTTGAGAGTTTAGTATTTGCCCATAGCTGGGCCCTGACAGATAAGGGTGAACCTGGGCACAACAGCAATTAACATGTGGTTCCAGGCTCCTCAAAATCTCCAATCTCCCGATCAGAAACCTTACTGCTGGATGTAGTTCATCGTTATACTCAGGACTGTCCGACTTAGAAATAAAATACATTAATAGGATTGCAGATCAAATGAAATTCAAAATACAGCGTGATAGTATATGAGGAACTGTAGACTGAGAATGCTAGAATCTTAGGATCAAGTAGCGGTAAACAATTGAGATAGCCATAGCATAGCAACTGCACTCTTACCTGGTTGAGCTCTAGCAGCATAATAAAAAACTGGTTTGTAACTTTTAATAGTTTCAAGACCAAGCCCGTAACTTTTCATCGTCGCCGAGCTGATACTGATTTTTTTAAAAATCTTTTCATTCTAAGCAAAACAATAAAGCCACTAAGACGCAAGGGATTTGCTAAGTGTGATCGGATAAGAGAAATGAATTAAGTAGAAAGCACAATAATAAATGAATTAAGAAGACAGAAGATTAAGTTGAATTTGAATTTTTGAAGATTAAAGTTGACTGGAAAGTAAGAAGCCAAAAGTGAGTTCCACAAATAAGTAGTGGGAACGGGCAATCATTATAAAAGGCTGCACATTAAAAGAAGCGCCTTTCTTTGAACGTCTATTTCAAATCAAGTTCACTCTAGACTTCAAGTAGAACTCCTATATACAACCCATCGCCAAAGATGCTGAGAAAATGGTCGGCACCTTATACAGCTCCAGAAAGTACCTTTCTCTTCCTGACACACCCTATCTTTATAAAAATCAGATCAGCCCCCAAAAAGGTATTACTGCCATATCTGGATTGGAACTGCCTAATCCTTTCTAACCAACATCGAAAGAATTCAAAAACCTTTTCGCGGACATGTAGGCGATAGATTATTTTCAGGCCTACAGCCTCTTTCCCATAGACGAAATTTTACTAGCTTCTTACTACTCTATCGCAATTTTCATGTTCTGACGCGCTATATTCATTAGTTCCACAAGTTCAGACCTTTACAGCTAAACTTCCTAAGCCATTTACACTTGGACGAATCACTTCCCCTCCAGTCTTCTTATTCTATTTATCAGGAGAAAGATACATTCGGACAACTTTCTTCCAAAAGTCATATATTTATAAGTCTAGCATTCTCCCATGCTTAGAATATTGCTGCCACATCTGGTCTGGGTGCCCAGCTATATATTTAGAGATTCTTGATAAGGTCCAAGGAAGACTCTGCAATGTTACTGGTCCAGACCTGGCATCTCGGCTTCAGTCACTTTTCCACCGCCGTAATGTAGCTTCCCTGTGCCTTTTATGCAAATATATTCATGGTAATTGTTGTGATGAACTTTCCTCCGTATAGGTCTCATCATTTTACATTTGAAATTGCATAAATCCATAAGTTCTATGCTAACAGTCTCTTTTATCGAACTTCTAATTTCTGGAACTCTCTTCCGGCTTTTTATTTCCCAGTCAATTTTGATCTTCAAAATTTAAATGCAATGTCAATCGTTATCTTCTGTCTTCTTAATTCTTGCTCCTTTATTGTCCTCTCTCCTTAATAGTAGTTTTTTTTTTCAAATATTCTCTAACATTCAGTAACCACTTCCATCCTAGTGGCTTTAATGCATTTCTTGGCGTGAAATAATTTAAAAAGCCGCTGCTTTTTGGAACAGAAAACCGAGAAAATGCTTCCTAGATCACTTCAAGTCTGAGATTACCGGTTATCTATCCTATATGTCGTCATAGCAAACAATTCTTAGGTTCGTAACAGAACGCCATTCAGTAACTCCACTATCTTGAATGACTCTTGGGCCTTGGATTATGCGGAGATTTGCGGTGATTTACTGTTGCACTGTACCTAATTATTTTATCTAGCATCAACGTGGAAATGTATAAAATATAACAATTGTACTATACTTTTGATTGTTCATTCATTTGTTAGTCTGTTGTAACCTGCTAAAACCAAATTTTCTAAGCGTAGCTTAGATGTGGCACAGAGCCGAAATTAGTGAGCACCTAGTGAGGATCAAACTCACTACTCAGTCGTGATTGTTCAAGCGAGCCAAGCTTGCTAACCATTAAACCACCTCGAGGTTCCCAACGCCCTGCTAATACCTAAGGGACTATTCCGTTTTTATCCCGAGGGAAGAAGAAAAAATATATGAGATGCTGTTTGCTTTCAGCGAAAAAAGAAAGGAATAACGAAAGATGGAAAAAAAAGGAAGAAAGAAAGAAATAGAAGAAGAGAAAACAGAGGACGCTATAACGCTCTTGATTTTAACGTCTGTTTCCTTGAAAAGGAAAATATTATCGGTTTGGAATCACTTTCATTTGTACCCTCTTACTTCTTTAAATAATTACCTGTATATACATACTCATGAATGTTATTGTAATATTTGGTTAAATTGTCAAGTTCAAATATTCTGAGTCAGTTGAGTATTTATTACTTTTATCTTTTTATTAGTTTCATAACCTCTTATTATTTCTCCTTTTATCTCAACAATCTGTATCAATACTTTCCTCGAACGCTAAAACACACTCCTCTTCAAATCGGGAAATAATTTTTAACGAGACATATCCAGTTTCGGCTAAGGGAGTTTCAAAATAATAGTAAGCTCAAGCCCCAGGGGGTCCATTTCTCCCGGGCAGTAACACTCCTTAGGGAGCAAGTTGGGTTCTTTACCTTGATGCCCGAAGTAGTCCTCAGGAGTCTATATGTTTTTTCTCCAGTATTGCCGGTAAACCCACTTTAAACTGATCTTGTGTTCCATTCTTCGCACTGAAGAATACTCATAACCTTCGATTTTGGATAAAAATGTCAGAAAAAAAATAACGTTTATATTTTGTTTTTAAATTTTTATCGCAACAAAATTACTCCAGATATACCTGAGCCTATGTTGTTAATTGGTTCCAGAAGTCACGACTTAGCTCGAAAAACGACTTAAATCGAAATAACCACACAATAAACCGAAAATAAGAAACCCCATGGCATATTACAGTATTTATGATATGGAAATAATTTATCAGCCTTACGATATATAGCCTTAAAGTTTGCTAAATAAGACGATAACACAGTCACATATATTTTCATATTCTGTTCTCTAGAATTTATGATTATTATATTAACATCTACTGTAAATGTAAGTATTTTAATATGATTTTATATAATTTTTTTCTTATTTATTGTACAGTAACATGATTTTATGTGCTTTTAACGCTTTTCTAGTGATATTATGACTTCACTATTTATGGCAGACAGACGTAAAGTCGAATAAAATGAGTTAAACTTGTATTTTATTTTTCCATATATTTTTTTGACACACAACGTATAATCGAGAACGACTTAACTCGAAACGACGTAACCCGAGGTATACCTGTAATTAGTTTAATGTTAATATATTTCTGCTTGTATCTTAATAAGTTAATTAGGATGTATATTAAACATTTGTCAATGGCTCATAAATAATGGACTATTCCGTTTTGATCTCATACATAATGGACTATTCCGTTTTGATCTGATAAATAATGGACTATTCCGTTTTGATCTCATAAATAATGGACTATTCCGTTTTGGTCTCATAAATAATGGACTATTCCGTTTTGATCTCATACATAATGGACTATTCCGTTTTGATCTGATAAATAATGAACTATTCCGTTTTGATCTCATAAATAATGGACTATTCCGTTTTGATCTCATAAATAATGGACTATTCCGTTTTGGGCTCATAAATAATGGACTATTCCGTTTTGATCGCGATGGCCAGTTGTATGTTGATTGCTCAAGAGAAAGAATTTACTGTAGTTTAAGTAGATTCATAAGTATTGTCGCATTAAAATGATACATGACTTGTTATGGTTGACAAACTATTTAATGCCCCCTTCATGCTTAATACACTGCTGAACCCTATCAGCAACACTCCTACAAAACATTTAACACATTTCTACGTACATTTCAGAAAATTTCTCAGAAATTGCTTGTTTTAATTCTGGAATTGTTTTCTGTTCGAGCCTGTAAACAAGATCTTTCAGTCCCCAACCCCGGAAGAAAAAGTCTAGGTCGTGTTAAGTGGGGTGATCGTGATGGTCTCTCGGTGATCGTGATGGTCTCTCAATTGCTCCATGTTGTCCTTTCCACCTCATCTTGAAGATTTAACAATTTCAGAGCTCGCAAGCCATTGTTTATTTTAAGCCATCTTAAACTTCTCTAAGTTATTTTAGTTCAATAAAAGTTCATAAATGATAATAAATAAGTTGAAATGTCGCATCAGAAAGAAATATTTACGCATGGTCAGTTGTATGTTGAATGATCAAGAGAAGGAATTTACTGTAGTTTAAGTAGATTCATAAGTACTGTCGCATTAAAATGATACATGACTTGTTATGGTTAACAAACTATTAGGTTGTCCCAAAAGTTCGTAAACACTTGCAAAAAATTGAAATTTTACTCGCTAAGTATTAACAAAAACAAAAAATATTATTCCTCAAAATAAAGACCATCATTTTTCAAGACTTTCTGCCATCGATCTGCAAGCTTTCGGATCTGGTGAAAGTACCATTCAGCCGGCTTCGAATCAAAGAATTCTTGACACGCTTCCTCGACTTCATCAAACGAGTCGAATCGGCGGCCCTTCAGAAAGTGTTGCATTGAGTGGAAAAGGCCGTAATCTGATGGAGCACAGTCAGGACTGTAGGCTGGATGTGGCAGAACCTCAACGCCGTCCAGCTCTTCAAACTTGTCTTTGGACTTCCTGGCGGTGTGTGGCTTGGCATTGTCCTGCTGCATCAAAGCGCGCTTTCGGTTGATCAGAGCCGGCTACTTTTGCTTCAACTTTTCGTAGACCCGCTCCAGTTGATGACAGTAAAGTTCGGCACTGATGGCACGACCATTCGGAACCAACTCAAAATGCATGATTCCTTCAAAGTTCCACCAAACGCACAACATGACTTTCTTGTCGAATCGATCTTGTTTTGGAACCGACGGTGTCTCTTGTCCTTTCTGAACCCATCGCTTGTCTCGAGTGTGCTGGATTGTGTTGCATAAAAATTCAATTTTTCACAAGTGTTTACGAACTTTTGGGACAACCTAATATTTAACAGGTTCAAATCCCCCCCCTTCATGTTCCATACAATGCTGAACTCTATCATCAACACTTTGACACATGTCTAAATTAATTTCAGAAAATTTGTCAGAAATTGTTTGTTTTAGCTCAGGAAGTGATTTCGATTTGAGCGTGAAAACAAGATCTTTGAGTCCCCACCCCACAAGAAAAACTCAGGTTATGTTTGGTCTAGTGTTAGTAACGGACACCCAATTTCTCCATGTTGTTCTGTCCACCTCAACTCGAAAAAATGCCGTAACTTTTGCCGTACCCTGTATTTTGATGGGAGTGTCAAGTGTTATGGAATTGAAGAAGACGAAACGATCGACAGACCATTGACATCAGTTTGTGAGATTCAGTTCTAAATTTACACTGACGGATAAGAATACATTTTGTAACGTACGGTGGCCATTAATGTTTGCGTATAACTCAAGACTTTAATGTTAAAATAAAACAGTATTTAATTACAACTTTATTTATTTATAAATACTGAAGAAGAACTAAGAATTAAAATCAACCGAAGATAAATAACCATTTCAGTGAATACCTTCTAAGTACCGAGGCTCGGCTTAACGTCCGTTAAATCCTAAATCAAAACCCAAGTCATCGACACACAATAATTCCGTCATGTTCGGCCATGGAAATTATTTTGTTTATTTATCTCTTAAATTTTCAAAAAATTCAAACTTAGCGTTGCGACTGCAAAAAGTTTGTATCCGTCATGTTCGGCCATGGAAATTATTTTGTTTATTTATCTCTTAAATTTTCAAAAAATTCAAACTTAGCGTTGCGACTGCAAAAAGTTTGTATCCGTTAGCAATAACACATTAAAAAATATATATATATATTTCGGTTCACAATTAATTTTTTCGTCACGCATGCTACCTGAATTTTAACGAAGCAAAATAATTTCCATGCCTGAAGATATTTGACATATGGGAATCCTATATATGTGTGTCTTCTTCCACTGAACCAACCAGGGTTAGGTAGGAAGAGAAATAGTCTGCCACGATCTGGCCATCCAGATTTTGGGAGGTTCACCTACTAACTGCTGTATAATGCACATAGATATTCGCTAAAGATCGAAGCAAGTTCTTAAGCAGATGATTAATATATAAAGTAGAAAGAGTGTAGAACTGGGGAGAAAACTCTGGGGGGTGGCGGGATTGATCTCATTGGCTTCCGATGTCTGGCCGTTAACAATGACCTTCCGGGAGATATTTGTTAGGAAGTATTGTATAACTGAGAAATCCCTTCCAGACATTACATAGCTGTAGAGCCTATGTAGAAGCACCTGATCCCATACATTGTCAAAAGCGTTTGGCATATCTAGGGGGATGGTCCTCGTGAGAAATTTATTGTATAGTGCCTTGTTCTGATTCTTTGAATTATAATAGTTAAGACATCAGTTGTGGATCTAACAGAGCGATATCCATACAGGTTGTCGCTCAGGCGGTTGTTCCATCTGAGCTGTGGTGGAGATCCCGCAGTGTAAGATTAGAAACTGTTCCAGTCAAATTTGGCGTACCGAAAGATCGTTCTAGGTTTAATGTGAGGAACCCGAGCAGGCACACCCGAGCCAAGTACAAAAACTGTCCACCCCCAGCAACTGTCCCTTGGAAGGGAACCTATAAATTGTTGTATCATCCGCATAGATATTTACTATTCATGTACTTTCCTGCTAGCAAGGACTCTATAATCGTGAGAGCCTTTCCAGACATTCCATAGCTGTTGAGTCTACGTAGCAGCACTGGATGTCATACATTGTCAAAAGCCTTTGTCTTATCTTGAGCTATGGTTCTCGTGAGGAATTTAATGTCTAGTGCCTTGCTCTGATTATTTGAATAATGATAGTTAAGACATCAGTTGTGGATCTAACAGAGCGACATCCATAAAGGTTGTCCCTCAGGTAGTTGTTACATCTGGGCTAAGGGGGACATTCCGCAATGTACTGGATTTTACAAGGTAGTCCTTCCTTCATTGAACCACCAGGGCTAGGTCAGAGTGGGAGAGATCACCTGCCAGGTTCTGGCCATCCAGATTTTGAGAGGGGCATCTATAAACTGTTATATAATGCGCATAGATATTTACTAAAGATCGATGCATGCTCTTCAGCTGATAATTAATATAGAAAGTAGAAAGAGCGTAGAACTGGGGAGAGAACTCTGGAGAACGGCGGGATTGATCTCATTGGCTTCCGATGACTGGCCTTTAAAAATGACTAGTGCCTTACTAATACTTATAGGTTGTGGCTCAGCAGGTTGTTTCTGCTGAGTTGTTCAACAAATTTCTTGTTAATTTTAGATTTTAAGAGTTTGTTGATGAAACAAATGAGGCTGATATTGCGACAAGGATGAGCGCTAATCCGCATTGTTGAAAATAAGAGCACACAGCTAACACCTTACAGTGAATTGGGAATCATGTTTCCTTCAAATAGCGGTTAAACAGGTTGCCAAGATTGCAGATAATTCTGGGTTTATATTTTTAAGAATAAATCACTAAGATTTTAGAGAGTCAAGTTTGGAAATTTCTCGGATCGGGATAGAGATATTACAATGTGTGAGCAAAGTGAGAAAGGGAAAATCAGGTAAAGAGTGGTTCTTATCGGCTAACATTGAGTTAGATGACAAGTTAATTGCAAATAGCCTTGTCATATGAAGATCTAATACCTTCAGGTTCATTTATGAAAGCAGGCAATGACGTTTTACCTCCACTGAAAATTTTATTCGAATTTTTCCGGAATTCACAGGAACCAAGTACTTTGTTTTCAAACTTTACTTGAACTGACTATGCATAACCGCTCTTTGCGTTTTCTAGAACTCCCTTACAATGATTGCGCGCAGTTCGGGATGACGCAAGTGACTGTCGTATCCTGTCGGCATGTCCACATTTGATTTAAAAACAACCGGAAGGAAATGTTTAACCTACATCATATGTGGTCAGCCACGCTTGATTTTCCACTTCCCCTCGTGTTACAGCTTTCTGGTGTTCTTGAACCCTTACCTTAAAATCAGGTGTGGCTGACCACATATGGAGAGAAAAGGGGGGTCGCAGCTCTCTGTGGGATCAAGTTGAGATCATCAAAGAACATCATTGGAAAATTCGTAAACTAAAGGAATCAGCACATATCCTAGGCTACAAAAATCTCCTGAGCCAACTAAGCTGAATACAATATGGAAACCAGTAATAAGGAGTGTCAGAGAAAAGCGATGAAAAAAACAAAAATTGCAATATGAGCTCTGGTAAAAAAACATGCAATGATAGCAGCAAAAATTGCAATATGCGCACTGGCAAAAAAAAAATGACTGCTGTAGATATTAGGTATATAATACCCAGAAATTCATACACAAATGTCCTCAATGGCACAGTGGATAAAGACGTTAGTTAGATCGAGTGACAGGACCCAAAGAGTGTGAGTTCAATACCTGATGGAGAACTTGGAGAGGGGAAATAAAAGGAGATAACTGACAACTCACATCCATTAAACATTGCACGTGTAATTAGAACAGTCTATCCCAATGAGCGAAATAAAAGGTTCAGTTCGACATTCCAACTACCTGAAGAAGGCCGGAGCGTACAACGCCCGAAACGTTGTGATAAATATGGCGACAAAGATGACGACAATAGTTACATGAAGACAATAGTCTGAATAATGTAAATAGTGTTCCAGCCAGCCATCATCATATTAGCTCGCCATCAGCAACGGCTCAAACCATCTACAATAGGCCTACAGCTCCTGTCAACGCCATTAGGCTTCCATCTCCAGCCATACTTGCCAGCGGCAACAATAAGCAATAAAGTTTCATATTCAGGACAACACTTTTCAGCGACCACAAAACTGTCCTTTTCTGGACAAAACTTTTCAGTTATCACAAAACTGTTCGTTTCAGGACAAGGTTCTGCTCGACCTATACTTGAGCATAACGAATATTTTTCCTAGTGTAATGTAAACTTATTTTTCCTTATGTAGTTTCTTTAACGAAAATAAACTTGGCAATATATTTTTTTACTCACAACTTCGTTTTGTTTGATGTACTTTTACTTCATCAAATATACCACCCGCAACAAGTCCAGCTTTACCATTCTCTGTGATATATATATATATATATATATATATATGGTACTACAGCTTATGTTGAGCAAATTTTGGCAAAAATTCCGCTAGTCCGTGATAACGAGTAGAATTATCATAATCTTCACATATTTTATCAGTTGTATTATTATTATTTATAAAATTATAAATATATGTGAATCAACAATATATGTGAACCATGCAATATAATTGTGTATATATATATATATATATATATATATATATATATATATAAATGAAAATATATAGAAAATAGGAAAGAACTGGTTAGGTAAATAATCCAAAATTCTTTAGTATTTTTGTTATTATTTAAAAAAATAGTGCTCGATACAAAAGTAGAGCATAAATATAATTATTTATTTAAAATATCATATTTGGAATCATATTTTTAAATAAATAATTATATATATATATATATATATATATATATATATATATATATATATATATATATATATGGATCCTTACCTATGACTACAGAATGAACTTTTCCTAACACTATGTATACTACGCCTCTCAAGAGAGAAAGACGAATCGATTCGTGTCGATAGTAGCTCACTCCAAACCATACTGACAGTCATACTAACACCTTCAACATCTTGTATTATTATTTCGTGTAATATACCTTCGTTATTTCTACTCTTATGTTCGTGTTGTTCTTCCATGTTCCTAACCTGGACCATAACAGTGGCGACGAGGATATTGAAGAAACAAATTCTACGCGGAGGATATATATAAAAAAAAACTTTTTGCTATCGGTCGTCCATTACAGATGCGACGGAGATATTGAGAAAAAAAAACACAACTTCTACGCGAAGATAAAAGATAAAAAACCTTTTTGGACACCAACCATAACAGTGGTAACGAAGACACGAATTTTACCTGTCAGCCAGAATAGAATCGAATTCTACGCAGGAAAACTTTTTCGTACCAAGGTTCCAGAACAACAGACGACAAGACCGGAAGTCTACACTGAGAAAAAAAGAAGAATCGTTACACTAGTACACAACTCTAGCTACAGAGTACATATTGCGAAAAGAAAAAGGGGAAAAAGTGAGTTGCTTTCCTCCTCTTCTCGTGACAACATATAACCTGTGTTATTATTAAATTACGGTGTAAATATGGAAGACTTTAAGGCAACCATATTGGAACTAATGAAAATGCCATTCGAGCAGCAAAATAAAAAATGAGGAAAGATAGACTAGGCTCGATGAACATTCACTTCCGTAGTAAACAAACACCCCGAAGACTTTAAGTTATCTGAACTCAGCCCTGACAATTTTAAAAGTTTGATATTCGTACAAGGCCTGGTTTCGACTAAAGATGCGAAGATCAGACGGAGAATTCTAACTGGAGCGTGAACTAAAACTGGCGCTACAAAAATTGGCTGAGGACTGGCAGAGATGTATAAGCGTAAAAAAGGACTTGAAAGATATCGAAGAGACTGGCATCGCTCAGTACAACGACAAACACGTTTTTCTCCCTCTCAAAAACAAACCAAATCAATTATTTTACGACAAAAAGTCAAATGAAACATAAAAAGAAACCACCACCCAGTCCATGCTATCGCTGTGGGACTTTAAATTGGTACAAATATTGTCCATACAGCTATAAGACTTGTATGTCGTGCAATAAAGTGGGGGATAAAAGTTCGCACTGTAGAACGAAGAACGAAAATAAAAGCCGAGTAAGAGTCACTAGAACTGACCAAGTGGACGGGATAAATATACGAAAATATGTACAAGTAGAAATGTTAAACAAAAGAATCAGATTACAACTAGATTCTGGATCACATTTAACCATTATTAGGTTACAGACATGGAAGAAATGAAACAAACCTAACATGCTGAGGACAGATAAAATAGCCAGGTCAGTAACAGGAAGAAAAAATTCAAATTTGGGGTGGGGGGGGAGATTATCACAAATGTGACGTTCAACGGGATGAACAAGAAATTAAAAATGTATGTTCTAAAAAATACGGAAAATTTATTTGGAACTGACTGGATGCAGAAATTTGACCTCTGGGATTTGCCGATAAATACGTTCTGCCAAAAAGTGGAAAGGTTATCGACCGAGGCAGAGATATTCAAGGAGAACTTAAAGGAGAGTTTCCTCGACGTATCTGCAACCGGCCTCGGGAGGTGTAGAAAAATGACTGCCGAAATCAAACTAAAAGAAAATGTACAACCCATTTTTAAGAAGAAAAGAAATGTATCTTTCACATCATTAGAAAAGATAGACGAAGAGTTGGATAGACTTGTGAAAACCAGTATATCGACAAAGGTGGAATATAGTCAATGGACCGCACCTACGGTTTACGTGAAAAAGAAATCGGGTGAGATACGAGTATGCGCTGATTTTTCGACGGAACTGAATGCAGCGATTAAGGATTATCACTATCCTTTCCCTAGTCCAGTGAAAGTTTTCACAAAGTTGAACGGAGGAAAATATTTCTCAAAAATAGACTTGAGCGAAGCATATCTACAAGTACCAGTAGATGAGGAAAGCTCGAGGTTGTTGTGCATAAACACACATAAAGGATTATATAAGTTCCAGAGATTACCATTGGGGATCAATGTCGCGCCGGGGATATTTCAGCAAATAATGAACACTATGCTAGGCGGACTGGATTTCACGATCGCATACCTTGATGACATCCTGATAGCAAAAATATTGAACAACACTGGGAACACATTCAAGAGGTTTTCAGGCTGATACAAAATTACGGTTTTAATGTAAAGGAAAATAAATGTGACTTCTTTATGAAGGAGATAAAATATCTGGGTCATATTATTAACAAAGAAGGAAGAAGACCAGACCCAGAAAGAGCCATGGCAATAAAAAAAAATGCCGGCTCCAAAAAATTTAGCCGAGTTACAGAGCTTCATGGGCTTAGTAAATTATTATCAAGAATTTATTCCTAACATTCACAAATTACGGGCACCTCTAAACGAACTGTTGAAGAAGGAAAAAGTTTGAGAATGGTCAGATGAATGTCAGAAAACTTTAAGAGATCATTAAGACTCTAAAAGCAGATTTATTTTTAGCGCATTATGATCCTAAATTGGAAAATATAATCGCGAGTGACGCGAGTGCCTATGATGTTGGGGCATGTATACTTCATAAGATGCCGGATTGGACACTAAAACCCATCACGCATGCGTCAAGAACGTTACTACCAGCCGAACAAAATTACTTGCAAATTGAAAAAGAAGCGCTGGGGATTATTTTTGCGATTACAAAATTCCACAGATATATTTACGGTAGATTTTTCACCTTACAGACAGATCACAAACCGCTCTGAAAGCTCTAAATTTTCTTAAAAATAGATATTTATTTTGTATGGGAAACATTAAAAATATGCTTAGATTTGTGACTATATATATATATATATATATATATATATATATGTGTGTGTGTGTGTGTGTGTGTGTGTGTGTGTGTGTGTTGTAACATAGGTAGGTTTAATGAATGAGGAATAATCAAAACGGAGGTTGGAAAAGAAATAGTAACCTTTATAACATCTACAAAATACAATACTCGCCAGCGGCATAAAGTAGGTAAACCACTGTTAGAGGTGGACTACTTAGACAGCATATTTCCTCCCACTTACAACAATTGTGTCCAACGTATTTATGAGGATTAGGACATTCCCATTAGTGTTCATAGGTACGGTACATATATATATATATATATATATATATATAAAAGGAAGAGGTTATGGTAGTTCCGACGAGAGAAAAGTGTGTATCTTAAAAAGAAGAGAGGTACCGCAAACGTTTTTGGTTGTAATGTAGATTTTTTTAAAAAAATATTATGCTTTATTTTCCATAATAATAATCCGAATTTCTTTCTTGAGAACTTCGCATTACTAACACACACAAAAAAAAGAATATCTCATATCGAGAATATTTAACATCGAAAAACATAAAGGAGAAAAATGAATTATTTTTAATAATATGTGGAAATCTCCACCCTTTACCTGATGACTGTCGCGAGACAAGAAACACGTGTAGTAAAATTATGGAAAATAAAGCAAAATATTTTTTTTAAAAAAATCCACATTACAACCAAAAACGTTTGCGGTATCTCTCTTCTTTTTAATATATATATATATATATATATATATATATATATATATATATATATATATATATATATATATATATATATTATTATTATTATTATTATTATTATATTTTAAATGAATAATGACATAGATTACATTTCTCTGTATTTTACTGGATATGTTTGTGGTTAAATATTTATTAACAAAATCTCTCCCTATCTTCCCTTACTTTGCTCTCTTCAATAATCTAAATCCCCCCCTTTTTTTACGGTCAAGTTAATTTCACTACTTCACTTATTATTATTATTGTTTATTTTTTAAATGGCTGGCTTATCAGACTGTCTTGTTAAATTTATACCAATTAATAAAAATGTGGTCGATCTCATGAGGCAGGATATATATATGTATGTATATCTGTTGAAATAAGTATATTATAATTGATTATATGATTAATTAAGGCCCTATATGTGAAACAATTCTCTCTACCATCAACCTTAGATTATTTAATAGTGGAAATGGAGTGTTGAAAGTTTTTTGTTTTTTTTTTAAATAAAAAGATGATCACACGAATTCCAGTCGCCTGTTGCAAATGAGAGCTTGGAATGAACGCTCCTTTTTTTGAAAAACAGGAAAAAACATAATTTACAATATAACAGTCAAAACACGCGAAAGCAACAACAACACCAGAGACAAAACAACCTTGAAAATAACTGTAGAAGTGGCTGAATGCGATTGGAACAATAAAAATTATGGAAAATTTTTATATTCATTAACTCCTACAAAACGGAAAAATGTAGGGTTAGGGTTATTAATTCAAGACATGAGAAGACATGAGTGACTTAGAAGATAATGACGCATTTAAACGGTTTAAATGTGTCAATATCTTCTAACTCACTCACGTCTTCTTTCTCCCCCCCCCCCTCACTTCCTCAATTCGTTAATTTACATATGTTTAATACGGCCCGTCAAAAATGTGTAAATTTTCTTTTCATTTTTTTGTTTGGAAGTAAAGTCTGATGATCCGCAGTCCTTTTAAAAGGGCTGTGGTGAAATAATTTATTACATGGAGCCTTAAAGTGGTCTGTTTTTATTTGAATTATTTGCTCTGGATTTACATTGAGCTCTCTGGATTTTATCCTCCTTAGGTTTACCCATACGGATTACCTAGTTTTTCATAAACTATATATATATATACACACACACACACACACACACACACACACACACACATATATATATATATATATATACAATAACTTGAGAGATGAATTTAATTCGTTCCAAGGCTGATATCGTAACTCAACAGACTTGTATTTCAAATCAATTTTCTTCATTGAAATTAATGAAGATATTTCCGATCTGTTCCAGACCCCTAAAATTCACTACTTCTCTTTACACTTACATTTCTTCGGACCCATGGTATCATTGAAGGAATTTTGCAAAATAACAGCCCAAAAGACACAACACATCACAGTCGAGATCCTTCTAGAAAAGAGGTGAACACGTCTACTGCAGATGCTTAACTGGAACTTGCACATGTCTCAAGATTCAACTGGATTCTCAAGGCAAAAACTCGGACAGATTCCGTCTCGTATCTCAAAAAACTCGTTACGTTCGTATTACAAAGAACGAATATTTTCTATGAAAATTCCTCGGACATTCAGGCAGGTAAATGTTGTTTAATACTGTTTATTATAAACAGAGCATTTACTTAAATATTTGTATCTATAAAAAGAATGTATAAACATAAAAATGTCTTAAAAATAATTGTCGGACTTTGTCCTTTTCATAATGTGTGACGTGATTTGTTTCCATTTGGATACGCTCTGAGCAGCTATGAATGTACGTGAGAGAATCATGGAAGATTGTAGTTTAAATCCAGTAAATTCAACCTTGCTAACCGAACAATTCTCTGTGGCTCGATCGGTTAAGAGCACGTCAGGCTCAAATGACGGTTCCGTATAGGATACAGGCTCTAATCCTGTCAGAGAACGAATTTTTTCTATGAAAATTTCTTGGAAATTCAGGCCGGTAAAAGTTGTTTAATACTGTTTATTATAAACAGAGCATTTACTTAAATATTTGTATCTATAAAAAGAATGTATAAACATAAAAATGTCTTAAAAATAATTGTCGGACTTTGTCCATTTCATTATATATATATACACACACACGTTTTGGAAGGAGGACACTTGGGAGCCAAATAAAATCTTTCATTCAAGTAATTTTTCACCTCCTTCTGATTACCAACCAACCCTATGACCACTTGTAAATCGACCTCATTTTTCATCCGCTCTTTACTCAAACTAACAATTATATACAGGCATTATATAAAAAGAAGTAGAAAATAGAAGAACAGTAAATTATAAAGTAAGTTGCAAAAACGTTTTCTTCTTCCGTTGGTTGTAGTAAAACTAGTCGTAATTAATATGCCGCTACAATGTTGGCATTTTTAAAATGATTATTCGACTGGTCGAAAGAGGCCAACATTCTTAACTCTGCATCTTTCTCCCTATTTGTTATAAAAACTTTATCAGTTGTTAGTTTGCATATATATATATTTTAATAAAGTTATGAATAAAAAAGAAATTCGTATTGATTTCATAATTTCACTGTGGTTCTTCTTTTTCTATACGCCGTGTCCCTTCAGGACGTTGGTAAACATTTCTCTCTACAATTTGCAGCCCTTTCTTGCTTTTAGTAAATTTTAAAATTTTACTGTCTCCTAATATCTGTTCCGCCAACCATTTACGCAAGCTCGTTTGGCAGTGGTTATGCGCTTCTTTCCCCTCTCCCTTTCTTTCCTTTTTTTTTAATCGGTATCACCCCATGCAAGGTACTAAAGCCACTAAAATACAAGGGCGGGGGGGACATTAATAATGAACGGGAGGAAGAAAGATTAACCAGAAGGGCGTTAGATAGCGCATGACATTGCATTTAAATTTACATATTAAAGTTGGCTGAAAGCATGGAGCCAGAAGGTAGTTCAACAAGCGAGAAGTGCGAGAAAATAAACTGTTAACATATAAGTTACGGCTACATCTTGCCAGCTCGTCTGTAAATTGAGATCTTGGCACTAGTACTGCGCTTAAATTCGGCCGTGTGAACGTAACTGAAACAGAGCCGCCAGATCAGGACCAATAATATTGCTGATTCTTCTTATCAAGGAGCTCAAGGTAAACAGCAGGAGCATCAGACCATATATGGCTGTAATATTCTAAGCATGGACGAATGGTAGACTTATAGATATGTAAGATAGATTCCGGAGAAAAAGATTGTTTCGCACGGCGCAGTGAACCGACCTTCTTCACAACTGACCTAGCAATGGATTCAATAGTGTCTTTATTCTTGTCAGTGTCATGTTTTCTAAGCATTCTTTCCTCAGTATGCACCCTAGTAGTTTCAATTATCCTTTTCTGATACTAGTTCACATCTTTTTAAAATCTTGTACATATAAAATTATTATTCTAAATAGGTACCTCTACTAATTCGCGATACCTAAGTTTCAAAATAAATTCTAAAAATTAAAAAGCCTTCATTTTAGCTGTAATTGAAAGCGAAAGGACTGAATTTACTATTTCCATTAGGCAAAATACTCTATGATGTATTTCAAACAGAAAATATATTGATTAGAATCGTTCACGTTTTTAGCTAAAAATAACTGATTATCACCTTTTTTTAGTTATCATTCATCGCAATGTAATTTTCTTTATTAAATCTTCAAAAAATAAAATATACTTTTCTGAAACTTTATTTGCGGGATATTAGCTGATTTAAAGTACAATTAATGTGATTTGAAAAAAAATCATTTAGTTTAAGTTTAAAATAACATTGAGATGGATTTTTAAAACAAAACAGTAGCAGGGATTACGCCCTTGTTCCTTGATTGACGAGCTATAACAAGCGCTGATAAGGTGTTGACATGTTTATTGTTGTTCTACTGAGGCTTTATCTGTTAAAACATAATTTAAGAAAATGACGGATGAACGCCTTGTTTTATAATTTTATGTACTCAGTAAACTTAAAAAATGATGAAAAATATTCTCCGTAATTAAATTTTAGGTATGTTGACTTTAAATTTAATATAGTCATCGATCTTATTTTCTGATAATGTCGCGTGTACATACATTCAAAATAAGCTCGTTCATACACAAAAAAAAAAATAATAATTGTTTTAAAAATCTTGGAGGGTGATGATTTGTATTAAACTTTTCAATTTTTGCCTAGTAAATATAGTTTTCAATTAATAACTTACTAACCTAACGCGATCAAATTGATAATTTTAAAAAGATTTTTGAAAATTTATAAATTATTATATTTTTAATAATTGAAAATAACTCATGTAAAAATTGTTATTCATCGAATTTTTTTCTTCAGAGTATTATGTCCTTAATATATATTATTTATAAAAGCAATTACAAGTTTTTTAACTAAATAATATTGTTTTATTGCATTTTTTATTTTGCTATTCGGAGCAGATTTTCGGTAAAAACAGTAACTGTTTAAAAAAATGGATGATTTAACTAATAAAACCCAGTTTGCGATTAGAATTTAATTTTTCGAAATTTCATGGAAATTAATTAAGTGGCAGAGGATGAAACAAAAAGAACTATATTTTTACCAATATTTTCTATAAATAATAATTCCAAAAATAGTTTCATTCATTTATGAATTATTCTTAAAAGTTAAATTATTCGATTTTTTGCAAGAATTTCCAAATTAATGTATTATTTTAGCGGATAAAGGCGCTAAGACTTTTGTAGTCAAGTTTGCTACACCGCTAACGAAAGAAAAAAAACAAGATCTTTAACCAAAATTTCGAACAATCTAGAAAAAGATTTAAAAATTAAAAATAATTAAAAAATACTTTGGTCTTTTCTCTCAATAATGACATAAACATTTTGACGATAAATGTTTCGTTTTATTAAGTTTGGGGCAGTGGAGTAATGGATAGCGGTTGGGATTGAGGAATTGGAAAGAAGAATTTCAGTCGAATCTATTACATTCACTTACGTGTTAATACCTTTGGGAAAGGTGTGAATCCTCGTCTACTCCCCACAACTATGGGTAAATAGAAGGACAGACCGTGGTCTTGGATGGCAACTTGTCTACCGCAGAAAGAAATGGCAACCTATTGCAGGAAAAAATCTGCCTCGTTAATCATGTATCGAAAGATACATGATCACCTAAGCGTGTATCACGCATGGCACATAACTGATTGACTGAAAGGGATAATACATTTGTGAATGGTCTGAATCAATTTTTCTCCTCCAGCTATGGGTAAATAGTAGGAAATACCATGGATGGCAACTGGTTTACCTCAGAAAAAAATGACAAACTACTGCGGGAAAAAATCTGCTTTGTCAGTCATGTATCGAAAGATACATGATCGCCTAAGCGTGTATCATGCATGGGACATAATTGACTGAAGTTTGGGGCATTTTTTTCGTCATGCTATGCTGTATTTTCAGCGAATTATCGTACCTACTTCTAAATTTAATAAATAGTGTGTAATATTTCTGTTGTTAACTTAACATTCTTATCTTTTTTTATCTCTCTCACCCTTTTTTTCTAACGTACTGGATTGGAATTATGAACCTTATTCTGAAGCGTTTAGAAAGTAATTATTCAGGCGTTTCTTTGTTCCCTTTCTCTTCTCTTTATCCAGCTTACATTCGCTAAGGTACGACACGAAGACCTATTTGAACTGTTAGGAAAACTTTATTTGACAAAAAGATAGAACAACTCAGAACATTGACTGGAAACAAACCGCCGTATGTAGGGTAGAAAGTGAATTGAATACTCCCCAAAATAGAAAAGGAACGTAAGACATTTACTCACCGGATTTGTTTAACTGTAAAGCAGAAGGTGATTCTAAAAGAACTAGGATTCCTACCGGGATTTATTATAGGTGGGCACATTCTTAATGACATTAGCTTTGCATATTGTTTCTATCTCGACTCGTCCTTCTCTCTCTTTCTCTCTCTCTCTCTCTCTCTCTTGATTTATATCTAGCTATCAATACCAACCCTTCCACCTCTCTTTCTATCTCCCCTTCTCTCCTATTCTCTCGGTGACCGCATTTATATCTATCTATCTTGGCTTATCCATCACTCTCTCCCCGCTTCCAGTCTCACTGTCGTTACTCGTCTGACATTTCATTCATATTTAGCTATCAATCTAAGCCCATTCATGTTTCTCTCTTCCTCCCTCTTTCTCCCTGTCTCTATCATTCTCTCTATCCATGCATTTCTATCTATCTATCTATCTATCTATCTATCTGTCTTCGCCAATCAATCAATCTCTCTATTATCTCTCTTTTTCTGCCTTTATCTCAGCCGATTCATATCTAGCTGTCTATCTCAGCTCATATCTATCTATCTATCTATCTATCTATCTATCTATCTATTTCCACCTCTTCACAACACTTTCCGTCTGATTAAATCTATCTATCTATCTATCTATCTATCTATCTATCTATCTATCTCCGTCCTGTCAACTACTCACTCTATGCTACCCTTTTCTCTGCTTTTATCGCAGCCGATTTCTATCTAGCTGTCTATCTAAGCCCATCCATTATCTATCTATCTATCTATCTATCTATCTATCTATCTATCTCAGTGGGTTCGCATCTCACTTTGATCATAATGAGAGAAGCAAAATAGAAATTAAAAACAACCTGACAGAAACTTTCTCTGTCTGTCTGTCTCTCTCTGTATATGAGTGCGCGTGCGCGTGTGTGTGAGTGCGTGTCTGCGTGTGTGCGTGTGCATGTGTGCGTGTGTGTATATGCGTGTGTGTGTCCCCGTATGTGTGTGCGTGTGTGAGTGTTTGTGAGTATGAGTCGTTATCATCGTCCAAACGACAGTCCTAAGAAATGTCCTTCTCCCCTCAACGCCGCTTCCTGCATAGTCCATTCTTAGACGCCAAACCCAGCAATTATCAAAATGGCTGACATTAAGGTGGGTTAAGCCTGGTTCATATCCCATTGTTGGCGATGATTTTAGGATACCTGGTTGTCTCTTTTTGTCACCTGTCATTTTCTTACTTAGAGTCTTCTTCTTCTTCTTCTTCTTCTTCTTCTTCTTCTTCTTCTTCTTCTTCTTCTTCTTCTTCTTCTTCTTCTTCTTTCTTGAAAACGTTTTCATCATTTGTTTCTTCAGTGTCTTGACAACCTTTTCTTCTTTCTATTCAGTAACTATGAAACCTGTTCTTCTTTTTTTCAGAGTCTTGAAACCTTGTCTTCTTCTTCATCATCATCTTCTTCAGTGTCTTGAAAAAATTTTCTTCTTCTTTTGCTTTTTCTCCCTCTTCTTCAGTGACGTGAAAACCGTTTCTTCTACTTCCTTGTCTTCAGTGGGTCGAAAACTTTTTTTTCTTCGGTGATTTGAAAGCCTTTTCTTTTTTCTTCTTCCTCTTCGTTTTCAGATTCATGAAAACTTTTCTTCTTCTTCTACTTCTTCATCTTTGTCTTTTTCTTCTATGTCTTGAAACCTTTTTGTCTTCTTCTTCAGTGACTTGAAAGTTTTTACTTCTACTTCTTTTTCAAAGTCTTTTCTTCTTCTTTGTCTTGAAAGCGGGTCTTGGAAACTTCTTTGCTTCTTCTCCTCCTCCTTTTTCTTTTTCTTCTTCTTCTTCTTCTTCTTCTTCTTCTTCTTCTTCTTCTATGTCTTAAAAACTTTTTGTCTTCTTCTTCATCATCTTCTTCTTCTTCTTCTTCTTCTTCAGTAACTTTAAAGTCTTTTCTTGTACTTCTTTTTCAGAGTCTTTTCTTCTTCTGTGTCTTGAAAACGGGTCTTGGAACCTTCTTCGCTTCTTCTTTTTCTTCTTCTTCTTCTTCTTCTTTGTCTTCTTCTTTTTATATATCTTGAAAACTTTTGGTCTTCTTTTCAGGGACTTGAAAGTCTTTTCTTCTACTTCTTTTTCACAGTCTTGAAAGTCTTTTCTTCTTCTGTGTCTTGAATGCTGGTCTTGGAATCTTCTTTTTCTTCTTCTTCTTCTTCTTCTTCTTCTTCTTCTTCTCCTCCTCCTCTTCTTCTTCTTCTTCTTCTTCTTCTTCTTCTTCTCCTCCTGCTTCTTCTTCTTCCTCTTTTTTTCCTCTTCCTCTTCTTCTTCTTCTTCTTCTTCTTCTTCTTCTGCTTCTTTTTCTTCTTCTTCTTCTTCTCCTCACACTCGTAATATCTCATGTCCTGAACTCGATACGGATATGGCTGCAAGTAACCTGCGCACTCCAGTACTTTTCTTCATTTCATTTCTTCCTCATGTTTCCGCCACTTCCGTTTTTGTTTACAGGACACTTTCGACCTTTTCCAAGTTCTACATCAATCTTTGACCCAATAGCTACCTTCCCGATTCAGTCTCTGTCAAAGTCCAGATATTTTCGCAGCTTTACACGCTCAATTTCAGTCTGCAGTTTGACTTATAACCCATTAGATTTGTAGGAACACCACATGTAATGCAGCTGTACCTAAATAAAAGATAGCCGGAAGAAGCCTATCTCTTTTAAGTTTTGTTTTTCTCCTCTTAGTTTCGGCCACCCTAGGCAAGAGAACTTTGTCTTCCCTTAAACCTTAGATAAAGCAAAATTGGTTCTTGCCTTTTCCAATGACATTAGTGAGAAATGGATGAAACAGAATCAGAACTCATCACGCCGATTTCCCTTTGCA
The DNA here is from genome assembly GCA_963932145.1 of Acanthosepion lycidas. Lineage (NCBI taxonomy): Eukaryota > Metazoa > Mollusca > Cephalopoda > Sepiida > Sepiidae > Acanthosepion > Acanthosepion lycidas. The sequence goes on along the minus strand of OZ010613.1, from coordinate 66,029,128 downwards.
GCGACGATGACCGCCCCGCTACCTGTTTAGCCTCATCGGCGAGCATTATTTCGCAATTTCTTTTTTATTATTTACAATAAATGAATCGTGTCTTTTGGTTTTGACTGTTTAATCCGTTTAAATAGAAAATGACTACCACATATCACTGGATTAAAAAATAATAATATAATCAAAATATTAGGTTTCACTACTAAAAACAAAAAGCTAGGAAGGAAACTCCATCATTAGCAGAAAGAGCGATAACAGTTATTGGAATTGAAAAGTTTATTTTTCCTGAAGACTGTTTTATAGAAAAAAGTTTTCACCCAACAGTAATGCTAACTTTTCGTCAAAGAATGACGAATGCTTCCTGGATGAAAATGACTAATTTCACCATGAGTATTAGCATTTATAGATGCAGAAATAGAAATTTCAGGCACAAACCACCATTCATTGGGTTAATCTGTCATCTTCTCCGCTTATAGCCTGTCTCCATGATAGCAAATTCTGTTCTCGTCTGCTTCTTCCATTTAAATCACGCGTTGTTTTTAGCTCTTAATCATTTACAAATGGCTCTTTTTAAAAAATAAAAAATAAAAAACTAAATTGCAAATAAAATATTAATATCAAATAATATAATATAGGCCAATTTAATATAAGGAATGCTTCCTTGTCTTCTGGCCTTGATGGGTAACCGGTTTGAATTTCAGTCTTCAAAAATAGTTTTATTCATGAAAACAGATTCTAATTTTTGTCTATATAATTTATTTGTGCAGTCAATTATTCACTCGTTGAATGATCACAGGAGTGGTAAATGCTTACTGACAACAAATCTCCTAAGAAAACAAGCACAGACACCAACACAAATGCCAGGCAAGGATGCATCTTCTTCTCAGATTTATTCAACTTATGCAACGAGGCGATCATAAAAGAAATATGACTATTTAATATCGGTGGACTCAATCTTAACAACGTAAGATACGCGGATGACATTTTGCGCATGGAACATTAAAAGAGGAACTGCTAGACACAGTATCAAATGAAAGCAGGAAAAAAGGACTATTCACTATTAAAGAACATATAATATATGCTCGTCAGCAAGAGAGACAAAAAGAGGCTACAAATTAGAAATCTGAGAATTGTTATATTAAAACAATGGCAGATGTGATACAAAAATCCCAAGATGCATCTTAGACGTGTAAGATACAATTTAAAAGCAAAAGTATTAAAAAAAACAGGGAAAAAAAGCTTTGTCAACAAAGAAAATCGTGTTTAACTAATACGATTGCTTGACTGCTTGTTTTTTACGGCTTATCACCCCATTGGGAAGCCGAAACATATTTTGGATTGACCGACTGATGTTATGTTTTACGTCTTATCAACCTTTTGCTGGGTGTTTAAAACCCCAAAATATTTTATGTTGTATGAATTTTTTTGAGATGATAATGATTTACTCAAATAAATCCTACTATTTGATCCATATCTGGGGGAAAAGATTCATACATTTCTCAAGAATATTTGCGTGGATATGAATATAACGAAAAGGAAAGAATTAGAACTCGACTATCCGATACTAAAACTGTTATCCATTACACCACCTGCACACCCAAGCTTACTGCAACTGGTATTTCCAAGCTGTCACCCATCTAGGTACTGTCAAAGTTCGATGTTGCCTAACTACGGTGATCGTACGAGAAACGGTGTTTTGATATGGCCTTTAACTGTTGTAAAATATCAGTTTTCCTATATAACAGGGAATGTGGAACATTGTCTTCACTGATGAACAAGCGACTTTAGGCAACAGAGATGCGTATCTACAGGAGAATGCTGGGAATTGCATGTGGGTAACGAGTAAGCTTTGAAGGGAACAACAAGGAAACTAGTTATCATTTAGAGGCAGCTGAAATTTCTTGAACATAAAGAGGAAGCAGGGCTTGGAGAATATAACATTCACAGGGCATATTGCAGGCAAGAGAGTTTTTAAAGCATTTCACCACAACCAAGACGATAATGTCGCTGAAATGCAGAGGTTACAGGTAGTGAAACGGAATGAGAAGAATTTAGGAGAAATGATCGGTAACGGGAAACAAGGGATAAACCTCTACTCCTGTTCAAAAGATCGGGCAAGGAGCATGAACTGAGCTATACCTATCTACTCCACTATTGGAAGTAATAAAAAGGGGAGAAAAAGTGACGGCAAAAGATAGGAAGGTGTAAAGAGCAATAATTGCCATGTCCTAAAGAGACACGGCATATAAAAGAATTTGATTGAATGGCTCTTCTTCATCGTTCCTAGTGTTTCGATAATGACTGGCAACCTCAGCTTTTTTTTCTTTATTTCGTGTCCCTTCAGGTTTTTGGCGATCATGGCTTCTGTCCTTCCACAGATTTCCAGTTCTCCAGTCTTGTTACAGAGTTCTTCGTAAGTCTTCCAAGTGATCTCATAATTATCAGTACTGTTGTCATCAACGATCAACATATACTCATCTTTTCTTCTTCATTCTGGTGACATTGGCCGGGTTAGACAGAAAGAATCTGTTTATATCATTAGGATTTTGTGTCGACCAATAAAAAAAATCCTAGTAGGACTTCCAGTTCTTTTAATTTTATTTTTTCAAAATATTTCGTGCGTGACCTGAAAAAGCACGGTGGAGTAATGGATAGCGGCTCGGATTGAGGAACCGGAGAGCCGAGTTCGAATTCCAATCCATAACATTCACATAAGTGCTAATACCCTTGGGAAAGGTATGAATCCTCTTCTCCAACCCCCATAATAGAAATAGAAATAGCCTTGGATGGCAATTACTCTTGGAGAAGGACAACTAATTAAAAAAAAACAAAAAACCATTACATTCATTTATGTGGTAATAGCCATATATACACAGACACATATGTGTGTGTGTGTGTGTGGTGCGATGGATAAATTGTCGTCTAAATTACGCAAAAATGAAAATAAAACTGAAATCTCATTTTAAGTTATATTTACCAAAATTAAAAAAAAAAAATCTTGAAATGCCAAAGAGTAAATTTATTTAAAAAAAAAATCGCCGTTGGCTTCAACCAAGGCCTCTAGACGACTTCAGAAAGGTATGAATCCTCTTCTTCTCCCACCAGCTATGGGTAAATAGCAGGACAGACCGGGTTCTTTAGCCTTAGATGGCAACTGATTTACCGCAGAAAGAAATGGCAACCTACTGCGGTAAAAAAAAATGTGCCTCGTCAGTCATGTATCGAAAGATGCATGATCGCCTATGTGTGCATCACGCATGGCACATAATTAACTGAATTTTATGTCGTAGGACGAAAAGAAAATTATGCTCCTCCTGTAGGTCAGATTAATTTTTTTTCCAAATCATTGAATCAATTTTTGACCGGATTAAAAATAAGTCGGTCATCTGCGGTGGGGAGGACTTCCATATTTGAGACTGTATTTCTTTTGTTTCTGTCCAGGTAAAAAAAAAATGTTTCTGTCCAGGTAAAAAGACGACATACTGTAACTACAAATTGAAGCTTTGTTCGCTTAATGCCCGCCGCACAGCATATACTCGACGGCGGTGATTTGCCAAAAGTAAAGACAGGGGTCGGTAGATGTCGTTCCTATTATTTGTCTCCTTGACGACAGTGTCTTCGGTTCATATGACACTTAAATGCAGCCTTGGAACCAAGATTTAATTCGTATGTGGACGACGTATGGGACACGACCTTAAACAAATTAGCTTGGTTGTAGATAGTCCTCGCACTTGTGAGTCAAGGGTTGGTGACCATCGCTCGGAAGTGGGGTTGATGACAGAGGCGCGCGCAAAGTGAGAGAAACAGAGAAAGTGCTTATATAAAAACTTATATGGCGCTTATTTTGCAATATGGTGAATGTATTCCCAGCTATGCATCAATAGGACAGGGAGAAATGTATATATATATATGAAATAAAGACATCAGCAAAACTTTTTTTTTTATTTACCGACGCGTTTCGTACTCCGTCTGAGGAGAAAACGTGTTAGTAAAGAAAAGTTATACTTTTGTTTAAATTTTATATTGCGTTGTTACAGATAAATCATTATATATATCTAAATTTTTACACACACACGCATGCGCACATATATATATATATATATATATATATATATATATATATATATATATATATATATATATATATATATATATATATACAGATATATATATAAGCATGAAACTCTGCGTCGTGCTATCGACGTTGGATATTAAATATATTCATTAATTCATATTCATTAATATATATATATATATATATATATATATATATATATATATATATATATATATATATATATATATATATATATATATATTATAGCAAAAAAGGAAGATATGTAATCCGGTGTTATTAAAATTTTTATTTTTACAAAACAGTTCTCAATGTAAATTTACAAAGCATAAATATTATAAAATACTTGATTTAAAAATATGCTTCCTTCGCTACACAGGAATTACCATGTTTCAAAATCCGAAGCTAAAAACTTCAAATTTAATTTAGTTTTGTTTCATGTTCAGCGAATTTTGGAATAACTAAAACAGAACTAATGCTTTTAATTTAATATATTTGAATTTGAAGTTATTCTTTTCGAAACATAGTAATTCCTGTAGAACAATGAAACCATATTTTTAAATCAGTTAATTTATAATAATATATATGGTGCGATGGATAAATTGTCGTCTAAATTACGCGAAAATGAAAATAAAACTGAAATCTCATTTTAAGTTATATTAGGTTGGTGCAAAAAATAATGTCGTTTTCTCACATAGTAACATATGTGAGAAAACGACATTATTTTTTGCACCGACCTAATATTTAACAAAATTACAAAAAAATATCGTGAAATACCAAAGAGTAAATTTATTTTTAAAAAATCGCCGCTGGCTTCAACCAAGGCCTCTAGACGACTTCGGAATCTCCTACAACACTTCTGGATGCTCTCAATCATAATCCTTGCCTCCAGTTCATCTTTTGTTGGTCAAAGGGATTGCAATCTGTGGAGTTAAGTGGCCAGATATAAAGAGTAATGTGGTCGAAGAAATTTTATTATTATTTTTATTAATTTCAAAAAATAAAAAGCAGGTATGGGAGCTCAAACACATGCACCTACTAAAACACATGTACCTACTAAAAATATAATGTTTATGAAGTTTATTGTAATATATATATATATATATATATATATATATATATATATATATACATATATATACATATATATATATATATGCATATATATATATATATATATATATATATATATATATATACGCACAGAGCGTGCGATGGATAAATTGTCGTCTACATTTCACAAAAATGAAAATAACACTGACATCTCATTTTAAGAGATGCATCTACCAAAATTCGACAATAATATCGTGAAATACTAAAGAGTAAATTTAGTCACTAAAATCGCAATTGACCTTCAACCATGGCCCCCAAACGTCTTCAAAATTTTCTGCAACTCTTCTGGACGGTCTCCTTGTTTAAGCTGGTGAATGCTGCCATCATCATTACCTTCAGTCCATCTTTGATCTTACAAGGAGTTTTGTTGTTCTCTCGTCAACTGGGCCCCCACACATGATAATCAAGGGGGTTGCAGTCTGGGAAATTAGGTGGCCAGATGTAAAATATAATATGTTCACAGAAAATGTCTGTGTTCTCCAGCTTGTGTGGCATGTTGCAGAGTCTTTTTGCCAGACATAGGCTCTGCCAGCAACCACCAACCTTAAGACAGGGCAGCACAAGTTTCTCAAGGCCTCCGTATTGAATCGGAGGCCCTGTAGTAAGTTGAATGGGGCATTACTTCGCTATCACTAGCGGTCACACTCCAAACACCCCCGTAATCACCATTACACTCATCCAACTCTTTCTGAATCCTCTACATTGTCCTCAGATTGAGACTCACCAAATAATATATATATATATATATATATATACGTGTGTCAGTGTGTGCATGTATCACCTTTTTGAGAAGTATATATATATATATATATATATATATATATATATATATATGTATATATATATATATGTATGTATATATATATATATATATACTTCTCAAAAAAGTGATACATGCACACACTGACAATATATATATATATATATATATATATATATATATATATGTATGTATGTATGTATATATATATATATATATATATATGTTTACTTCTCAAAAAAGTGATACATGCACACACTGACACACGTATATATATATATATATAAATATATACATATATATATATATATATATATATATATATATATATATATATATATATATATATATATATATATATATATATATATATATATATATATATATATATATATATATAATGGACACTGAGGTGAACACTGAGGTGAACACGTGTCATTTTCGTATTGAGTAATTTTTAATTAGAAACTAGCAACCTAATCATATTGTCTCCCGCTTTGAAAATACTTGAAGGGCCCCACCCTCAGGAACAGAGGAGGAAGTACTGCAACACTACGCCATCGAGCCCGACAGGACACTGAGCTGGAACTACTGCGACCGTGTGTGCCTTTCCCGCATTAGACTAATCAGTCACAAACGTACCTGCAATTGACATTAACAGACTCCTTCTTGATCTTCGTTTTACAAAGCCAAGCTATGATGAATTGGAAAATATATTATAAAGAAAATGTGCCTCTTGACCTGACTCGAACCAGTATTTATTTTATCATGGAAAAATATCTTTAAGTTATGAAATAATAACTGCTCAGACACAAGAGACCTTACAAAGCCCGATGCAGGTTCAATTCCTGCCAAGAGATTAATTTTTTTTTTTTTTTTTTTGTGACCATGAGTTGTTGAAGCTGTTTTCCTGTGTTATGCGCAGAGTCGACTCCGGCCAGTTGTACGATGTCGATCCCAGAACGCTTTTAGCACCCACGCTGTTTTAAATTTCCGCGGATCTTTCAACCCAGCATGAGAGCAGACAGCGTAGACGGATCAGTATCATGCAATTGGCTGGCGTCAGTTCTACGGTTACCAAAAGAAAACAACTCCATCTCACCAAAACCAGATTGGTACTGTCCAGACCATGATACGACCCTGAAGATCACAAAATAAACAAGTAAAAGATCAAGAGGAATCGTCTATAACCTTTTCCTCATGAAATTACTACTAATAAAGATGAATATCTGTGTATGTCTGTCTGTACATCTATAGAAAGAACACTACTTCACCCCTCTTCATTAAATTTGGAACATAGATAATAGACATAAAAGGGGGTGTATTGAGCTCGGTTTGATTTATTACTGAGGTGAGCAAAGGGGGCAGAACACCCATGAAAATAAATATATCCACGGATTCTACTCGATAGATTTTTATGAAATTTCGAACATAGATTTCTGGAATGAGAGTGAATGTAATATGCAATGTATAGATATATGTTATTTTGATAAAAGGAGGTCCCGGGTTGGGTCACATTCGCTCCCGTCAATTTTTTCCCCTTCTATTTAAATAAAATTAAAACTTAGGTAAATAACCTGAGATGATGCGTATTCCAAAATATCAGCCAATTTCAATTATAGCAAGACACTCTCATGGGGGGCTAAACCTGTGTATATTAAAAATTTTGGAAGCCCATCACTTGAGTATTTGAAGCTCTATTATCACGGGGTTTTTACCATAGGGTTATATGCTTTAGTCACCTTGATAATTTTTTTTAGGCCAACTCACAAAGTATTTACATAGAGTCCGAAGGAGTGGAGTGGTGTCCTTAGCTCCCTAAAAATCTAAAAAAAAACATAAGCATTGGATAGATTCTTATGAAATTTGAAAGAGATTCTATGTACGATACCTAATGACATAGACTATATATATATATATATATATATATATATATATATATATATATATATATATATATATATATATATATATATATATATATATATACAAGTATATGATTGGTGTATCGGTTGGGGTATGCAAATGTCTGGGTCAATGTCTGTGGATGTGTGTGCATGTATTTATATGTATCTATGTATATGGAAAGTGCATCCACTTTTAATTATGTATGTATGTACGTGTGTGTTGGTTTCCCTTCTCCCATTCCCCCCCCTTTTTTTTTTCATGACAGACGGTGGAGATGTTCTCTGTCTTGTCCCCTTTTTTGTGTGTGTATATGTCTTGGTGCTTATGTATTAGAATCTGACTGCGTTTGTTTTACGCGTGAGTTTGGGACCCCATTTACACATCATGAGGATTAAAATGTATACATTGTAAAAAGACCGGATATTAAATATAGCTAAAGTAACTTCAATGAAAAAATAAATTGAATAACATATATATTTCTTCTTTTCTCCTCAGTAATTTTATAGTTATAAACTTGATAGCGAATAAATGTTAAATTTTTATTTTGTAATTAGCAGTTTTAAATTTTAATATTAAATTTTATCATATAATTTAGTAATTATTCGTTGGAATAAATTATTTTTTAATACTAAACATCTGAATAGATATTATAACATGACTTCGTTATCGAGCTGTTTGAATTTTCCTGTACTTGTGTTCTGATTGGTCCATCTAGCCTTTGTAACAATGTTTTCCCCTTGCGTAGAATATTAATTAATTTGAAACTTTTAAAACCATTTATTTTACATTCAACGTCATCACTTGATAAGACACCGAAGGTGTTGAAACAAAATGGCTATTTTTGTAGTGATTTTATAACATATTTATGTTATAAATTTTTTTTTTTTCTTTAAAAATAAGTAATTATATATATATATATATATATATGTGTGTGTGTGTGTGTGTGTGTGTGTGTGTGTGTGTATTTTTTAAATAGGAGGAAGGAAATCCGGGGGTGCAGAAATATCTGACTGAAGAAAAATATTTACAAGGATTTAAATAGAATTTAAATCATCTTTTTTACATTCATTTCATTTTTGCATCCAAACATTTTATTGAGACGACAAATTTAATTTCCTATAACCTACACAAGAGCCATCGTTTCAATTTTATATAATGATCTAATTAATATCGCTCCTAGTGTCGTCTTTCCATAAATTGTATCTCTTTTGGATTAAAGAAGCATCCCTTGAATCTATACAATAACTACATTTATTTCATTAATATGAAACTTTACAATCTATTTGAATACTTGATAAAGCTGTTTATCCAATAATGACCAAACTTAAAAAGCTCTATATCTTTCAGATGTCTGTTCTGCTAGCTGACTATTACAAATAATAATTAGGCTACAACCTTACTAGAGTGCCCCCCACCAAATGTTCTGTTTTGGACCACGTAAATAATCACGGCGAAGGAAAAGAGAAAAATCAAAAGAAAGTGAAAATCAGCCGATCAAGGAAAGAAGACACAGAAAGGCATGAAACCTTACGATCGTCACCAAGCCAAGAACAGGCGGATCTAAGAAGAAAATTAGTTGCTCACCGGACTGCAGTAGAAAGACTGTCTGAAACTCAAGAAGATGCTGGCAAAAGACGTAGATTTGATGATCAACGGGCTCTGCAGTAGGATATTTTTTTTTATTTAGTTATATATATGATGATTGTTTCATTTATAGACCACAATATAGAGATCACAGACCAGAAGGTTATATGCAACCAAGATATTGACCTAGAGGAAGTACCTCTTTGTTCTACATGAAAACTGGCATGCCTTACCTGGATGGATATAGCTATGTCACCTACATGAATGTTAACAGGCATTTATTATTATATGTTCAATACTCTCTGATCAATATCTTTCAAAAACAGTACAATTTTGACAGCTTCTTCCAAACACAGTCATCAATGGGTATTTCTGCTAGTTATATAATAATTATCAATGCGTAGTTATTTATATATTTCCTGTCTTATCTGTAGTGGAAAGGGAGGTAAATCAACTTGAGTTAGTAAATTTAAGAGTGATTACTTCCCTTAGTTTTATAATCTATACAAATAAAATATTTATCTGTATTTAGAAAAAGATATTTCCCAAACAAAATGAAGCGTTTAATGAATCAGTTCCTTTACTCCTGCGTTTCTTAGATTTCAGTCTTATTTGTTCAAGCCTTTCATGTGAGGGACTCAGATAACTTTGTCTCTTGAGTGATTGTCTTGTTTCAATTCAGTTTTGAAATAGCTTTTTCGTCGCCGTCACTGTTATACACAACATGTTTGACAGGAAAAATTAAGTAAAAGGCGATCTATATCCAATAAGGAGTAATCAATGAATCATAGATACCATTTAAATTCTAAATAATATAAAAGGTCTACTAAATATTAGTAAGTTATTAACGTCATTCACAATCTAACTTGAGATTCCTCTGGAACGAAATAACTAAAAAAAAAAAGAAAAGAAAAGCAAAAAGCAAACTATCAAAGCTGAAATGTCCATAACGGGTTTGTATTTATGTTAGTTTATGATCCGCGTCTTATAAACTCCAGTCTTTTGAAGCCTTCACACTTAATAGCATGGTCTACCTGAACAAAGATGAGACACGCCCAATCATTGCAAAAGACTACTTAGGTTTGCTAGCCTTCGTCGGTCATGAAATACAATAAAGCAATGACATGGCACAGTATTTCGATTATTTTGTCTGTTCATGTCTAGCTATCTATCATATATATATATATATATATATATATATATATATATATCACTCTGCTAATATCTGTCTATCTCAACATGTTAATATCTATCTATCTATTTATCTATATCTATATCTATCTCTCTCTCTCTCTCTCTCTCTCTCTCTATATATATATATATATATATATATATATATATATATATATATATATCACTCTGCTAATATCTGTCTATCTCAACATGTTAATATCTATCTATCTATTTATCTATATCTATATCTATCTCTCTCTCTCTCTCTCTCTCTCTCTATATATATATATATATATATATATATATATATATATATATATATATATATATATATATTCTTTTTTTTTTTTTTTGAACAATAAAAAAATATTAAAAAATTAAAATCTTCAGACACACTGGGTTGTAGATTTATATTCTTTCGTTTTTTATTATTATTATTCCATTTAGATTCCTCGGCTAGTTTCGGCCGAAATGGCCATCATCGGGAGGAGAAATATTTCTGCTTGCTGCTAGCAGTGAACTACATATATATATATATATATATATATATATATATATCATTCTGCTCATATCTGTCTATCTCAGCATGTTAATATCTATTTATCTATCTCAGTTTTTATCTATCTCAGTTCACATCTATCTATCTATCTATCTATCTATCTATCTATCTATATATATATATATATATATATATATATATATATATATATATATATCATTCTGCTCATATCTACCTCAGCATGTTAATATCTATGTCTATTTATCTATCATAGTCTGTTAATATCTATCTCTGTTCACATCTATCTATCTATCTATCTATCTATCTTGAGCAGTCTTTGCTAGTATCTATCTATCTATCTATCTATATATCTATGTACCTCAGTTCTCATCTATCTATCTATCTATCTATCTATATATATATATATATATATATATATATATATATATATATCATAGTCTGTTAACATCTATCTATTTCGTAACTTTACAATATTTATCTGTGTTTCCATTTCTATTTTTCTAATTTTTAGTTTCTTTTCCTTCATATCTCTCTCTATCTGTTCCTATACGTCTATCTATCTATCTATCTATCTATCTATCTATCTATCTATCTATCTATCTATCTGTCTGTCTATCTATCTATCTATGTATCTATCTCAGTCTGTTTCCTTTACTTTTCCTCTCTTTCATTTTTTTTTTTTGTTTTTTTTTTCTTTGTGTTACCTTTCTATCTCTGTCTCGATCTCTCTGTCTGTGTCCGTCTCACTATCTTAGTCTATTCATATCTATCTAACCAGCCGCAGTAATTTGCAAAAGCAGTCAAGTGTTTTGGCGCCATATTTGACTATCTTTCTATCAAACGATCGAATCTATACACGAACAGACGAACAAAAAACAAATGAGTTTTCCGCCACAAGCCTTATCTATTGGCTGCCAACAGTTCGATTCAAAGTGGCAGACGATTTAGCCGACATGTTTTTCTCGACCGGCCAACCACACTTTTTCGACTCGTATCAAATTGAGATTCTAATCAACAACTGTAACACTTTCACACTATTTTTTAATAGTATTGTGCTAATAATTCTGCAATTTATAAGAAATACTATATTGTTCTATATCGATGTTATTTTGGGAATTTATACACATATCTAGGAAAGCTTAAACTCTCCGAGAGTGAGTTCGATTTAAGCATAATACAGTTTAATTACGCAGGTACGTGGAATACATAAGGATAATCGATATCTCACCAGCAGTGATGTTTCTAGGGTGTGGCAACTGGGGAACGTGCAATGGGTACAATTTGGGTTGGGGACATCACTGAAAACTAAACAGATAAAAAGAACGTGCCACCGAAAGATCGCTGTAAAAGAAGGACACATGGTGACAAAATGCCGGAAACATAAAAATACAATATTATCATTAAAATCTTTCTGTCATTATCAAAAAGAAAGATCAAAGAATTTTATGAGGGAACCTAATTATTTTTCATTCTTTATAGAACCTTGGAAATTTTGGTCAATATTTCTTGTAATTTTGGTTTCAAACCGAGACTTAAGCATCTACAGGAATTTTGAACGTCTTTTTGCGATGAAAACCTTTTGATTAGAAGATTCTTTGAAATTGTCGGATATTAATAAAACTTTCGAGGCATATTCCGAAATGAATTAAATTACTGATGAAGTGTCTCTTTTTTGAAAAGCTTTGTAAAAATATTCTTTTAATCTGTTACATCTCATTCATTTATTTATATGAAATTTCGAGATTTTTTTCTTGTATTGTATAATGTTTATGTTTATTATAAGAAGACTTGAAAAGATTTAATTCATAAAAATTATTTCGATCAGACAGGAGCCCACGTTGTAGAAAATCTGCCCTGAATAATAAAATAAAAATCCAATAAAAGTATAGCATTTTTTGTCAGAAAAACTTTTAATTGATTTTATGAATTAATTATATTATGGACACAAGTGTCGTAATAAAAAATAGCTGAATAATGCATTTTTACAAGAATTGTATTCCATTTTTTTTTAAATTTAATTAGAATCATTTATAAACTTTAAAAATTTTTTTAGATTATAAATTAATTTTAGCAGTCAACTGATATTGTTATTAAATTAAAGCTGTATTTATTAATTATAAAAGGAAAAGCTCACTACAATTGAACGAACGACAGTATTTTAAAAAATAATTCTGAATATTCTGTCTATTTTTGTAAATACGGGCGTCCATACACGACAAAAATAAGAAAGATACCAATAGGAAATTTAAAATGTATTGTTAATTTTCTAACATTTTCTTAACAAGCGTCTACTTAAGTAAGGCTATAAAGCCAAAGTACCTAATATTTAGCAAAATATTAGATCGATTAAAATATTTTCTTAATTTTTAAAAATTAATTGATAGATAAAAAAAAACTATATAAAAATGGTATTCATCATCTAATTTGTTTCAGATTGGTCCTCTTTACTTTAATTTCTCAGATATCTGGCTGCTAATACGTCATTCAAAACATCAGAAACAAATCCTCTGTATTAAAAAGCTTTTCTTCTTTATTTTCGGATAAAAGTAATTAATATTTGTTTCCATTTAATTAAAATAAATCAGTTAATTTTCCTCAAATAACCTATCAAATAATTATATTTTATATTTTAAGAATTTTTTCAAAAAGAATTTATAGATTTTCTGATAATGAGAAAAAAGATATGCCAATAAATTTAAATTGGTTTTAAAATACAGCAAAGTATTTTACTTATTGGAAATATTAAATTTAATCTTTTAGCTTCGAATTAAAACTAAAATAACTTATTCAATATCGATATTTCCTTTTCCAAAATGCATTTTAAGCTTAGGTATCCCCACCCATTTTTTTTTTTTTTTTTTTTTTTGAAGTCGCTAAATATAAATGAAAGCAGTTTTAAGCTGTGTCGGCATCTTCTTCAACCAATTTTCCCCACAGCACTAGTAGAATAAGTTACTAAAATATATCTTATTTTGTTGTCCTTATACTGGAACAAATTCTCAATTAAAACAAAATTAAAGATTATTAGAAAATATTTTTTCTTATTGTACTTATTGATAGCGAAAGGTTAAAAGATGTTTTTGCAATGTCAATGTGTTAAGAAAGAAATTGTTTATTTTGGTCTCATTATATCATAATTTATCCCCGCCACAAAAGTAAATTACAATTCAATTTCATTTTCCTATAGTCTGTGGATATCTAATTTAAAAGATTCTGAGATATTAATATTGCCATAATTTCATAAAAGTGTATTTTCATATTCTACCATTATATTGTCAAAATTTAAATTCCTTCAAATAAAATATAATAAAAGTTTTTTTTTGTTGTTGAAGTACAATAATCTATTATAGAGCTAAATATTTATTACGTCAAACATTATTATTTTAGTGAATACCCATATTTCAGTAGAAAGACTCGTTTCTTAAACAGCGTTTATTTCGTCTACCAGCTTGAGCATTCGAAAAGAAGAATAAAGAAAATATACCCAGTGCTAGGATTTGAACCTACGTCCACCGTTGTAGGAGAAAACACCGTCTGATATTTATATATCTTCTAAACCAGGCGTCGGCAACCTTTTTCTAATTATGTGCCGACTTAGGGTTTTAAAATCATCCAGTGTGCCAACAGCATACGAATTTTTATACAAGTCAAGGTCAGCATACCTGTTCTAGAATATATTTTATATAGTAATATATACAATAATATGTAAACCACATTAATAGAAATAAAGTGTTTTTAAAAGTTTTATTTTTTAAAAGTTTTTATTATTAATGGGAGTCCAACGAGTGAGAAGTTTTGAAACATCTTTGCGTTGTAGTAGTTATTGGTTCGGACATTCTGATGTCATTTGCGGCTGCGTGCCATAGGAAAATTGCATGCCGTACTACGTGTGGCACCCGTGCCGTAGGTCGCTAACCATCTGAGTTAGGAGATAATGAATAAATCTGGGAAGGAGACATCTTCTTGTTTAGATCAAGGGTTGGCAACATTTTGAAAACTATGAGCCAATTTAGGGTTTTAAAATCATCCAGTGTACCAAGAGTATACGTATTTTTATACAAGTCAAGGTCAATATAGCTGTTCTACAATACAGTGTAACCCGGATATAAGAGAAACCCGGGTATAAGAGAGATTTTATCTGGTCCCAAATTAGAGCCATACTTACCTAAACAAAATAGACCAAACCCGGATATAAGAGAAACCCGGATATAAGAGACTTCGTCTCCGGTCCCGACAACTCTCTTATATCCGGGTTACACTGTATATATTATATAGTAATATATGCAATATATGTAATATAAATATGGAAAGAGACAGGTGGAAAGAGAGAGAATTGAAGAGAGAGAGGGAAAGAGAAAGAGTGGTTGAAAGGGAGAGAAGTAGAGAGAGAGAGAGAAGTGGTAAGAGAAAAATGGAAAGAGAGAGGTGGAAAGAGAGAGAAAGGTAGAAAGAGAGAGAGAGAGATGGAAATAGAGAGAAGTGGAAAGAGAAAGATGGAAAGAGAGAGGTGGAATGAGAGAGAGTTGGAATGAGAGAGAGGTGGAAAGAGAAATGTGGAAAGAGGGAGGTAGAAAGAGAGAGATGGAAGGAAACTTAAAACATTATACGGCCGACGTACACGCGATTCACTGACATTTAACATTGTATAAATATACACATGCATTTCTTACGGGACTTTTAATCGAACCGACTTCCCTTTGGATGGGCTCCCACAGCTGAAGATCGCATGGATTCCTATGCCAATGTCTACTCATTAGTTATACCAACATTTGATCCGTGATTTAAGTCAGAGATATAATCTGGCCATTATTTCAATACGGTACCACAGTCATTAGTCTCAGTTGTGTTGCATGAAGTCTGTGATATGGAGCTCCGTAATGCTAAAATATCTCGCCTTTATGCAAGTCGGGTTTGAAATGTTACTTCAGAAAGAGGATGTATTTGGCACTACCTTAACTATCGTCGATTCCAACCAATTTTCTTGAATCGTTCCTTTTCATGTGCCCCAGAAGCATCTGACTGTTACCCCCAAACTTCAATGCTTTTTTTGTGTAACGTGGGTCAGTCTTTCTTGTTAGCATTCTGACAACTTAAAACTTATTAGAATGAAGTTCGATTTTTGTTTCATCGATGAATGTGATCTTATTCCAAGCATCCTGTATCCAACATTTAGTACTTCTTTGACCAATATGTTGTTGCCTTTAAATCCTTCTTGTTTAAAGCTGGATTCTTCGTTGAAATGAACGTCTTCAGTCCACATTCTTGAAGAATCACTGTTTGTTTATCTAAGAGTACTCACTAAAAATAATAGTAATCTCTGTTTTGTTGCATGCAATCTGTGATACTAAAATATTAGGTTGGTGCAAAAATAATGACGTAATAATGTCGTTTTTTGACGTTACGTCAAAAAACGACATTATTACGTCATTATTTTTGCACCAACCTAATATCTCACCTTCATTAGAGTATGGTATCAAGTGTTCCTACAGCAACAGGATTTATTTGGCACTGTTCCAACTATCGTCAATTTTAACTAATTTTCTTGAAACATCTGTTTTTATAGAACCTTATCGCCCCAGATTGTAACCGGCCAAACTTAACTTTTTTCATTGAGTAACATGGGATATTTCGATTTCTTGTCGACCTTCTGGCAAAGTCAGACATATTAAAATACAGGTCTGTCTTTGTTTCATCGCTGAAGGTAATCTTATTCCAAGCATGTCAGACTTCATACCATTTTGATCAACTTAATGTTGCCTTCAGATACTTTCTGTTAAAAGCTGGTTTTGGTATTATTAAAATTGTAATCATCGCTTTTTAAAACAATAAGCACTGCGGAAGAGTGAATTTAGTGAAAACACAAAAAAAAACAACAAAATAAAACGCTGTCATGAAGAAAAAAACGTCTTTTTAACACTTCGTCTTCTATCAGTATCTGTCTATATTTCTGAGATGAGGTATTATGTACACTATTTACATTATTCGAACTATTGTCCTCATCTTTGTCGCCATATTTATCACAACGTTTCGGACGTTGTACGCCCCCGCCTTCTTCAGGCGGCTGGAATGTCGAACTGAACCCTTTATTTCGCTCACTGGGGTACAATAGTCCGAATAATGTAAATAGTGTGCATAATAGCTCATCTCAGAAATATAGACACCTTTTATCCTACTAATCTTATAGTAGGTGTAAGAGTTTAACATAGGCTCTTTAGAGGGAGGACACCACAACAATTATCCTCACTAGTTCTATTTTATTCATGGTTTAAAATAGGGGCTCTAAGCTAGCCAATTGTCCAGTACGGTAACTCGCTCATCAAGCTGTCAGTTATAATCTTCGCCTTCATACAAATCCTATACGAAATGTTCCTCCTGAAATTGGATGTATTTGGCACTATCCAAACCATCGTCAAATTTAACCTATTTTCTTTTATGGAGCTGTAAATTATCAGGGGTAGTGTGATGGATAATAGCTTGAAATGAGAAATCGGAGAGTCAAGTTCTAATTCCAGTCGGGTTTATTACATTCATTTACCTCCAAAAAACGTTGGGAATGGTGTGAGTCTATCTCTGTCCTGATATTCAACCCATAGCTGGGAGAGAAGGAATTGATTCACACCTTGCCCAAAGTTATTTACAGGTAGGTGGATGTAATGACCCCAACTGGAATTCGATAGCAGCTTTCCAATTTCTCATAGGCTATAGGACCCAGGCTGATCTACCATTCAACCCATAGCTGGGTGAGAAAACTGAGCCCATAGTCTTCGTTTTTAACTAGTCTATCACAGTAAGAAATAGTTTGGTTTGGTTTGGTTTGGTTTAAACCTCAATGGGTTATTTAATGCCGAGAAGGTTTTTTATTGCTGGTAATATTTTTTCCAAAAATGTATTACTGGTAATATTTTTTTTTTCAGAAATATATTATTGGTAATAATGTATTGGTGGTAATAATTATTTACAAAAATGTAAGTATGAAGTCTTCTTTTAGTGAGCTTTTTGCTGTCCTGATCAGTATCTCTATTATCCTACGAGCCAAATTATCAGCGCCTTGCTGCGTGTCAAACATTGTTGATTGATTTTAAATCATTGTTATAATTTGTGGAGAAAAATGACGCATTTCAATATTACTCAATGGTCTTGCTGATATGACCTCCATCTTCTGGCTTTCTCCTTCTATATTTTGAATAGGAGTCATTCCGTTGTTCAAATTTAAATTTAATTTAAATCAAAGGGAAAAAAAATTCAGTGGGGTGTCTGCGCAAAACCTGCTTGATCTGACCCCGTCAATATGTTCATGATTCAATATTTGATTGACTGAATTGAGCAGATTTCAACATTGATATGACAGTTGAATTGTCGTAACAATTATGCATTGTAAAGCACTATCCACTGATTGGCGATTTCTTGCTCAAGTTGATATCGATATTCTCATTTTGATCTTGAAGATGTGATATCCATCTTCTGGCTTTCTCCTATATTTTGGATAGGAATCATTCCCTTGTTCAAATTTAATTTAAATCAAATGGGGAAATAAAATTCAGTGGGGGAGTGGAAAAACATTTTGACCTAACCCCTTTGATATATATTTGATGTAATACTTGAGTGAATAAATTGATGAGCAGATTTCAACATTAATATGACAGACGAATTGTCAAAATAAGTATGTATTGTAAGGCACTACCCTCTGATTGTTGATTTCTTGCTCAACTTGATATCCATATTGTCTCATTTTGATCTTGCCGATGTGACCTCCATCTTCTGGATTTCCCCTTCTATATTTTAGAAAGGAGTCATTCCCTTGTCCAAATTTAAATTTAATTTATATCAAAGGGAAAAAAATCAGTGAACGTTGTTCCCCGGGGGCCCCTTTGATCAAGATGAAATATATTTATCCAAGTACCCTGGGTAATGTACTTATAGTATATATATGGTTATGGATTTTAGCTTAATAGTAAACTTTGTGCAGCAAGCTCCCAAGAGTATGCTTCCCCAGTCACTATAATTTTAAACTCTTCAAGTGTCAAGTATTTTTTGTTTTGTAGACATAGTTCGGTTCGTAACGCGAGTTTCCGTATATGTCGGAACGTACTCGCAATTTTCCGTGAATAAGCACTATGCCATTCACTTATTCTCACGCAATACTGAAGTAATAAGCTAGGACGTAACAACACATGGCTATGGCATATCTTAACATAATTAGGACTAAAAAAAAAAACTGAGGGAAAAGAAATGGTTTGATACCTAATGAGAATTTGATAAACAAACGAGAAATTATCATGTGGATATATAGTGGGGGATCAATTCTATATTACAATCAGTATATAAACCGATCCCTCATTTTGAGGCCAGGGTATTTTCTATACATTTATATTCCAGAGAATGTAAATAAATCGAAAAGATATACCTGTAAAGCTAATCAATATTTCATTGATTGATTTATTCGTTTTCTACGGCTTATCAGCAAACAAACAATAAGGTGGATATAAAGTGGGGGATCAATTCTATATTACAATCAGTATATAAATCGACCCCTCATTTTGAGGCCAGGGTATTTTCTATACATTTATATTCCAGAGTATATAAATAAATCTAAAAGACACGCCTGTGTAGATAATCAGTATTTCATTGATTGATTCGCTTTCTACGGCTTATCAACTCTTTGCAGGTTATTTAAAATCCGAAAATATTATACGAATTTTTGTTTTGTAGATAATAATGATTTTACTGATACATGTCTTAGCAATTAACTCTTTACTGGTGAGAGAAGAGGCATATTCATGTCTTTACCCAAGGTTATTTGAGCCTAAGTGAATATAACGGTCTCACCTGAGTTCGACTCTCCAATTAATAATTTGTACGGGAACCGTTGTCTCAACATGATATTGCCGTAAGTTATAAATTCGTACGGGAAATGTTAGCCTCGTTTTACAGTGCAAAACGCAGTGAGTTGGAAATTCAGATAATTGTCAGGTTTTAATCAGATTTCAAGAATTATTCACAAATGTATGAAATTATTTGTAATGTCTTTCTTTCTTTTGTAGATAATCTTTGGGAAATATTTGTCATATGTGTTCATTCATTTGACTTTATGAAGTTATAGAGAAGAAAACGGCGACTTACCTCGTCAAACCAAGCGACAGCGTGTCGCTTGTATTCTACGACGGAAAAAGTGGCAAAAAAGAAAATTACTTACCAAACAGAAGGGCACGTATTCCGCATAACATGCTGAAAATGGAATAATTGAATTAAAGAAAAAACAAGTCCGTCGCAAGAGTCGCTATAAAAGTATTTAGATATGCAAATTACGAAATATCCTATCCCAGCTGTCGACGAATGAAAAAAATAGGTTCTGCCGATAAAAGCAGTTGATATTCTCGATTCGAGAGCGCAAAATTCGGGCATTTTTGGCTACAGCGTTTGTTAGAGAGTGAGTTATTTTTCTGACTGGTTACACGCATTGCGATTTGAGATAGTACCGGCGAATCGAGTTTTCAGCATTTCTTTCTGCCCCCGATATTCGAGTCTGGACTTACAGTGATTTTTCTTTGTGTTGTGGAAGTAATCTACGACAAATACTTCTTTTGCTTTCAGAACGCTTACAGAAGTTTTGGGAAAGTCTTTTTTGTAACGCTAAATGTTTATGTTAGTTATAAGGACATGTCCTCGGAGAATTTAAATATTCAACTTTTTTTTCCTATTTTTGCTCCGTTACAGAAAAATATTTTATTCGAAAAGCTTTTAATAGCTTTTATATATATAAGATATATTGTACAATTTTAATTTTACATCATTTCAAATAGCTGGAAATAACTTGTCCAATTTTGTTCAAAATGTGGATCACAGAGCTTTGATATTTGATCAGTTAATGCTAATATTATGATTTCCATTACGTCCGCGCGATTAAAATTAATTTACCGCCAAAAATCTGTCTACGTGTTTCGAGCCTATCACGTGACATGCAACATTATTAATAGATAGCGTCATCTCCAACTCTCCCTATCTTTTGCCTTCTCTTACGCGCAAGATGTAACGTTACACAAATTACGTTTGTCCCTTAAGGACAAATGCTATAAAATACGCATACACATACATACACAGACACACGCACGCTCACACGTGCGTACGCACATCTAAGACATCTATTCATTCTTTTAACTACAAATAACAGAAGCTTATTCAGCTTCGATCAGAGAGATTTTCTTCAGTACCCAACAAGTCTGAAACACTTTCTTATCTAAGAACATTCTTTTCATTGAGACTGAACTTTATTTCACGAACTGAAATTTTTCTCTGGAGTCCAGATAAAAAAATACTACAACACTTGGGTAAACGCACACACACCAGTTAAACACGCACACATTTTGAGTTTGAAGTTAATTAAACAACAAACTACAAGAATTCAAGCAAAAATCTACGGCAATGTAATTCTTTGTGCAATATACTGAAGATTGTTTGCTGACCAAAATATCGCCTTTGTCTTTTCTCAGCTTTGCGTTGTTTTCTTTTCTTTTTTTTTCTCGTTGTTTGTTAGCACATTTGTAAAGTAAAAAAATACATGAATTGAATTGTGGCTGTTCAATACCGCTACAATATTATGGACATTAAGAATAAAAATTCGATAAATAATAAATTTTTACAAGAATTGTTTTATTTTTAAAATTTAATTAGAATAATTATAAGTGTTTTAACTCATTTAAAATTCCGTATTAATTTGTAGCAGTCAAGCAATATTGTTATTAAATTAAAACTATAATGATAAGTGAAAAATCTAACTATCATTAAACGACAAACAGTATTTTATAAAAAGAATTATTTAAGTACGGATAAACGTTTCGATTTTTGTTAATACGGATGTCCCAACGCAAAATCAACAAAAAATAATAGCGGCAAGCATAGTAAAATTAACATTTATTGGTAATCTTCCTCAACAAGCGTTTTAGTAAGTTAGACTACAAAGTCAAAGTACCTCCTAAAATTTAATAAAATATTAGATTGATTAGAATATTTTTAATAATACTGTGCAGTTAAAAACATTACATAAAAAAGGCGTTCAAGTGATATTCATCAAATAATTGTTACAGTTATGTCCCCCTTAGAAGAAATTCACAAACATAAATATATTCAGAAAATTGTAAGTACCTCATAAAACAACCACCTCTGTGTTAAAAAAAATGCTTTTCTGTGATATTTTTAACTAAAAGTAATATTTGTTTCAAATCTGATTAATTAAACTTTAGACTAGATAATCTAAATCAAATACAGTTTCAGAAATGTATATTTTAGTTTTGAAAGATTTTTTAATAAATAGAATTGCTTTGTATTTACAGAGATGTCAATATGGACGATTTTAGCGTTTTTACAGATAATAAAAACAAACTCATTCCAATCATTCGTTTTGAAATGCGTAAAAGTATTTTGCACATTGGAAATATTAAATTCAGTCTATTAGCTTGAAATTAAAGCTAAAATAAATCTTCAAGAAAGAAACTAGAGGTATCTATGGTCGCCTTGTTTGAGTTGAAATGTTTAGCCAAATATGTTTTAGATAACTGTAAACTATAGGAAGATTTCACCATAAAATAAAAATACATTGGACAACCATCATATAAGAATTGTGCTTGTTCCTGCCTTTGCTAGATCGTGCGACCATTACACCTCGCCAATACCTCATAAAAATGGATTATTACGTTTTGATTGCTTGGAAAGACAAAAGACATATCTAAGACACTACTTGGTTTCAGTGAGAAAATGAAAGAAAGGGAAGATAGAAGTGTGTAAAGTCTGTTTCAGTGAAAAGGAAAGTGTTGTCAATTTCAAATCTTTTCATTTGTAACTCCTTATTTCTTAAAATAACGACCGGCATCCATAAGTATAAAGGCTTTTGTTATTGCAATATTTTGTTAAAGTTGATAAGCTTGAATATTTAAAGATGCGATAGGGAAATTTCTACGTCTATTTTATTGTTCTAAAACTCGCCATGAGCTTATTCAATCATTAACAAAATTAAAATTCATCAGAAAATTCAAATAGGAAAGCCGTGAAATTTTCACCGGTTAAAACTAGTAGTAATCATTTGCTAGCTTAATCATCGCTTCACGGTAATAGTCTTGCTCTCTTTTATTATTTTTTTCTAATTTAATGCTAACAAGAAGGCTATCATCATAGGAAGTGAAAGAAAATCGATGTGAGAAAAATAGCAAGGCGACAATAGAACAAAATATGAATGTTTTGTTTCTTCAAAACGAAATTATATCAACACTTTGATTTTGTATCGTTGAATTAACACAGTGTGACCTGGTAGCGAATTTCTCGATATAATCTGTATACTTTTTTGAGTTGATGTGTTGAGGTACAACGATGGTCTTTTGGGGATATGTTTATATCGACATTTTACCTTGTTTTAGTAGCAGGAACCCGTCCCCAAAGTTAGTAAAAGTATTTTGGGAATGTATCTTAGATTGTACATTTAACAGCGCCTATGGTAAACTTTAAACTTAATAACTTAAAAATGAAGGATTTACGGGCACATGTTTATATGGACTTTTGTCCTTTTTGTGTAAGGAATCTGTCCTCAGTGTTTGTAAAAGTATTTTTGATATACCATTTCTCACTAGTAAGTGACTTGAGATCATTTAAAATCCAAAAATAGTTTTGATTCGATAGGCAAGAATAAACAACAGAACTCAAAATTGATCGCTGCATTTAAGTATTGCATTAATATTTAAGCGTACCTTTTAAAAGCTCAACGATAATCTTCTGCCGCTACTTAATTTAAAGGTCCTTATTTTCCGTACGAACAATTATTTTTATTTCATGGGTGACTTTCGCTGGATTTTGCAATTAATTTCGATTGTTTCCAAATTTATTTCCAAGTTATAGAAATTGTTATCGTACAAAAAAAATGTCGCAAAAACTCACGTAAAAAAATCGCCGAAAACAATTGCAGTAATGAAAAGTTGGGGATCCAAGAGTTCAGGATTGCCGATCCGGATCCAGCTCGGAATGTTTTTAATTTGTTCACAGAGTCAGCCTGATTCTAAGATGATATGATATGTTAGGCTACGTTCTCCAGGATTAAAATTGAAATGGTGTGACACACTGACATTCGCATTTATTATATAGATGAATTAAACGCTTCTGAAACGTTAAATAATTTATTGTTGAAACAGGCACTATTTTGAGGAATGACAGTTCTCCAAAGTAACTCTAAATTCTTGATACCATCTATAAAAATAATGCCATCATTTGATATGATAAATAGTTCAAATGTTTCGATTACTTCTTCCTTATTGGAGAATGTTTTATTGCAGATCAAAAGCTCAAAATGCCTAAATGAATAATAATAGGTAGGAGAGATATCAGATGAATATAGATAATGAGGCAAATTTTCATAATTCAGGCTATGCAGCCCTTGAACAAGTGACTGAGAAACATGCGGCCTTGAGTTGTCGTGCAGCCAAATTGGGCCATCTCTATTAACAAGTCTAGGATGTTTCGTTTTTCAGTTTTTTCATGCACTTAATTTCTCCACAATACGATGTTGCTGTTGTTGGTTTCATTTGAGGAAAGAAGGAATAATGAATATCCCTTTTGAAAGACCACCATGCACTAACCATTAACTTTTTAGGGTGCAGTGGAGGTTTTGGGTATTGCTTTCGTGATTCACTTGCATCTAATCACTAGCCTACACTCATATTGTTGTCAAAGAGTATCCATTTTTCATCGCATGTAATGATCCATTGCCAAAATAATTCTTTTTCCCTATTTTGTACTCATACAGCAAGATTATTCGACGTTCTTTCATTGTAATCATATTCATTGTGCTTAAATATATTAAAAGAAAAGTTATCTGGATGGTAACAGAGTCGGGAATCAGTCAAGATTTCTTTTTATATAATTAGGGGGTTATTTCGATAGACGAGCGGATCAGCAAACCAGTCAAAAAATGCGCCATTTCTTGTGTGACAATCTAATTTATAAGAATGAAAGCAACAACCAAGTCAAGCTAACTGCAAATATGGGAGAGGGGATCTGGTATGGAGAACCACATCAGAAATCTAATAAAATGTCCATCAGCGTCTGTCTATATTTCTGAGATAAGATATTATGTACACTATTTACATTATTCGGACTATTGTCCTCATCTTTGTCGCCATATTTATTACAACGTTTCGGCCCTTCAGTATCTGTCTATATTTCTGAGATGAGATATTATGTACACTATTTACATTATTCGGACTATTGTCCTCATCTTTATCGCCATATTTATCACAACGTTTCGGCCCTTCAGTAACTGTCTATATTTCTGAGATGAGGTATTGTGTACACTCTTTGAATTATTCGGACTATTGTCCTCATCTTTTTCGCTATATTTATCACAACGTTTCGAGCCTTCAGTATCTGTCTATATTCCTGAGATGAGATATTATGTACGCTATTTACATTGCACGGACTATCATCCTCATCTTTGTTACCATATTTATCACAAAGTACGCTCCGGCCTTCTTAAGTTGGTTGGATAGTCCGAGCAATGTAAATAATGTAAAATGTTCGTCTCTTACAGATTGTACTTATGACTAAGGCTGAAATAAGGATTAGCCAAACCGTTTTAACAACATCGAATACGCGAAAAAGTTGTTCAATTAAACTAGATAAATATAATATTTTTAATAATACTGATATTCACCCAATAAAAGGCTCAAGAGCCAATCAAGGTAGAGGGTTACTGTGCACAGTAGTATTAGCGTTTAGTAAACGCAACAAGAATGATAGCTAATTCTACACTTGAAGATGTCAAGATCTAATTAGCGAATAAAAGTTTAGGCGAAGATATTAGGAGTATAGAGTTGAGGTAGCCATTAGAAGGAACCGGAAAACAAGAATAAGTTTCTCTTCCTGTTCAAAAGACTAGGGAGGAGTGTGAACCGGACGACAGACAAACCTATCTACCCCAATTGGGAGAGTAAAAAATAATAATTACTGAATAAAATTTCAGATTTCAGGTAGTGACGTCGGAATTACGGACCACGCATCTGTTCAAAATTTGAGATCTTTCACTGATAAAATATCTTCACATGATAACTTATTTTAAATGATACATTATTCCACGGGCCGGCAACCTTTTGCTAACTAGGCGCCGACTTAGGGTTTTAAAATCATTCAAATGTGCCAAAATGTGCCAAAAAAGACGTATTTTCATACAAGTCAATGTCAATATACCTGTTCTACAATATATTTTATATAGTAATATATAGTATATATACTTTAGTATATATTAAAATTGAAACAGTTAAATATCTTCTTTGTGTTGTAGTAATTATTGGTTCGGACTTCGTGGTGCCATTTGTGGCTGCGTTCCATTGGAAATTTTTTGGCGTTTCACGTGTGCTACGCGTGTCATAGGTTGCCGACCCCTGGGTAGACAAACATTATCAAGAGCACATAAGTTGAGAAAAGTATATAATAGGCGAATCTATCTACTCCTAATGACAAAACCTATCTACTCGTATAATTATCATTATTTTATTTAATTCTCTTTAGCCATCACCTAGAGCAGGTGTTGGCAACCTTTTGTTGACTATGTGCCGACTTAGGGTTTTACAATCATACAGTGTGCCAACGGTATGCGTATTTTTTTTATACAAGGTCAATATATCTGTCCTACAATATATTTTATATAGTAATATATAGTATATATACTTTAGTATATATTAAAATTGAAACAGTTAAATATCTTCTTTGCGTTGTAGTAGTTATTGGTTCGGACTTCGTGATGTCATTTGCGGCTGCATGCCATTTGAAATTGCTTGGTGTGCCGTAGGTTGCCGACCACTTACCTAGAGGATAAAATCGTTGGCTTTTAAAGTTGGTGACGTAGTGGTTATGAGTTCAGTCCTTGTGTCGGGTAGTGTGGGCTTGCACTCAATGAAAACGGGTGAGCAATAACTGAATAATGCTAAATAAAAATAAAAACTAGATGAGATATCCCTAGATATGGAACACTTCCTGACGTTAAGTATAAGCCTCATCCTTGTTTACATCCTCTCCAAAATCTTATCGTTGCTCCCACGCTCGGTCCATGATATTCTCAGCATCCTACTGTATAGAACCACATCTCCGTTGCCTCTAGTCATTTCTTCATCTTTGAGGAGACCATCCAACATCCACCGCCGTAAAGGAGGACAGACGCAAGCGTTAAAAAAAATCGTACATTTGTCTCTCTCTCTCTCTCTCTCTCTCTCTCTCTCTATATATATATATATATATATATATATATATATATATATATATATATATATATATATATATATATATATATATATATATATATATATATATGAAGGGCCGAATTCAGAGACCTGGTGCGCTAAGTGCCACAAGGTCCCCAAACGGCCCTCCGCAGGTTTTGAATTCAGAGTTGTCCTTCTCCGGTGGAGTAATGGATAACGGCTTGGATTGAGGAATCGCAGAGCCGAGTTCGAATTCCAGTCGGATCCATTACATTCACTTACGTGCTAATACCCTTGGGAAAGGTATGAATCCTATTCTTCTCCCTCCTTTATGGGTAAGTAGCAGGACAGACTGGGTTCTATAGCCTAGGAGAAGGACAACTCTGAATTCAAAACATGCGGAGGGTCGTTTGGGGACCTTGTGGCACTTAGTGCACCAGGTCTCTGAATTCGACCCTTCAAAAAGGTGCGTTTGGTCCTACACGAAACCTTCACTACTATAATCAAATCTCATGTGCCGTTGTCGGGCTGTCGTTTTCCGGGAAACTGATTTGCTTGACCTCATACGTCGAATCCGACGGGAGAGTCGAGTATATATATATATTAACTCGGACCCCTCATTCGCATTTTCAGCTCAAACTGAAAGAGGTTCGGTTTTGTCAGGTGCCAACGCAAATGACTCAAGATTTTTAAACATGTTAAAATTCTTGTCTTCTGCTTTTCTTTTATTAACGTATTTTAATCAGGAATCTTCTTTCCAACCGAGTAAATACTACGTGTGTGTGATTCTAATGCATTACTGGGATTTCTAAAACACTGTGTGTTCTCACAGACACGGAGGCCTAATAATAATGTGAATGAAATTACTGGTCGCACGAAAACTTAAAACAAAATCACACGTCGCTGTGGCGGCTAGAGGTGAAACCCTCGCTACACAAACCAAGCAACAGTAGTAATAGTAGTAGTTTAATTTACAATGATATCAGTCAATGCAGTAGCAGCTGGCGTAGTAGCAGCGTTAAGAGCAAATGCTATCGTGTGGGTGGGTGTAATGGACGCTGTAGTTAATCTCGCGAGGAAAATGGCGTCCATGTTGTCTGGGTAGGACAGGAGGCGCCGTCATGGAGGACTGAGTTGCAATAACAATGGACAAAAATGTCAGAACAGGGAGAGCGTATCGAAAAAGGATTAGCCGAAACGGGCGGGAGGTGGATGGTGTGGAGATTCGGGCTGTGAGAGAAAAGTGAAAAAAAGAGACGGAGATGAATGCATGCGATAGAAAGTGAGTGAGAGAGAAAGAGAGAGAGAGAAAGAAAGAAAGAGAGAGAAAAATAGACAGAAACAAATGGGTGCAGAAAAATGAAAGATATTAATTGATTCGGATGTATTGATAAACGTTAAATCATCAGTCAATGGCTAGCGACTCAGTCAGACAAAGTAAAAACAGACCAACACATACACAGAGCTTATTTCGGCAGACGTGAAAGCTAAAAAAAATAGTACAGAATTCATAATAACGACAATTTACCCATCGCAGCCAATATATACATGTGTGTGTGTGTGTGTGTGTGTGTGTGTGTGATAAACTATTAGTTTTAAGGTATGCTATATTTATAGGTTAAAGTGCTCATTATCAGGCATAGAGCGTATGCAAATACAAAATTGTACATTGAAGTCTACACCCAGAAGCGACAGTCTGCTTCCTCAACTTATTATCAGATATGAATGTACGTGAGAGAATCATGGGAGATTGTAGTTTAAAGGCAGTAAAATTGAACTTTCCAACCGAACGTTCCTCTGTGGCCGAAACAGTTAAGGTACGTCAGGCTATATGACGGTTCCGTATCGGATACATGTTCGATTCCTGTCGGAGGACGAATATTTTCTATGAAAATTTCTCAGACATTCAGGCCGGTAAATGTTGTTTAATACTCGCTTAGAAAATCAGTATTTCGGCATTTCGAGATGGTGTAATGGTTAGCTAGCTTGTCTCACTAGATGAATTACAACTGAGTAATGAGTTCGATCCTCACTGGGTGCCCCCTATTTTCAGCCTTGTGCCACATCTAAGCTACGCTTGAAAAATCACTATATATGTTATTTCTTAGGTTATGCATTCATACTTACATACACAATCTTCTCGGCGGTTTCCTTTTTTTTTAATTTGGAGGATGCTGCTATAATATTTGGCTTCATTTAATCTTTGTTACAAGGAATTTTGTTGTTCTATCGCTCAATTTCGCACCACATAATAATCAACGGTCTTGTAGATATAAGGGGCGATGTGGTCACAAATTGTCTGATTGGTTCTCCTCCTTCTGTAGCATGGTGCAGTCTGCTGATGCAAGACACGGTATCTTTCAGTAGACACCCTCTTGACCTAGAGCAGAAACAGAGCAAAAAGAGGCGCTCTGGGAATAAATGGACGCGTAACGTCGCCATAACGAGTGATCACACCAAATAAATATATATATCCTAGACCAGTTGTCATCCAAGGCTATAGAACCCAGTCTGCCCTGCTATTTACCCATAGCTGGAGGGAGAAGAAGAGGCTTCACACCCTTCCCAAGGGTATTAGCACGTAAGTGAATGTAATGGATTCAATTGGAATTCGAACTCGGCTCTGCGATTCCTCAATCCAAGCCGCTATCCATTACTCCACCGGAGAAGGACAACTCTGAATTCAAAACCTGCGGAGGGTCGTTTGTGGACCTTGTGGCACTTAGTGCACCAGGTCTCTGAATTCGGCCCTTCAAAAAGTGTGGCTGGTCTTGCACAAAACCTTCACCACTATAATCAAATCTCATGTGCCCTTGTCAAGCTGTCTGTTTCCTGGGAACTGATCTGTTTGACCCTCATACGTCGAACTCGACGGGAGAGTCGACTATATATATATATATATATATATATATATATATATATATATATATATATATATATATATATTATAAATTAATTGATTTAAAATGTTTTTTTCGCTACACAGTTCTAACCATGTTTCAAAAATTTTTGAAACATGGTTAGAACTGTGTAGCGAAAAAAAACATATATTAAATCAATTAATTTATAATATTAATGCTCTGTAAATTTACATTGAGCACTATTTTGTAAAAATAAAAATATCTATAAGAACACCGGATTATATATCTTACTGTTCTTTCTTTATATATATATATATATATATATATATATATATATATACAAAAGGAAGAGGTTATAGTAGTTTCAACGAGAGAAAAGTGTGTATATTAAAAAGAAGAGAGATACCACAAACATTTTTGGTTGTAATGTGGATTTTTTTTTTTAAATATTTTGCTTTATTTTCCATAATTTTACTACAGGTGTTTCTGGTCTCGCGACCGTCATCAGGTAAATGGTGGAGATTTCTACATATTATTAAAAATAATTCATTTTTCTCCTTTATGTTTTTCGATGTTGAATATTCTCGATATGAGACATTCTCTTTTTATGTGTTAGTTATCCGAATTTCTTTCTTGAACGCTAAGAAAATTCAAATTTTCAAGAAAGAAATTCTGATTACTAACACAGAAAGTTAATGTCGGAGGACGAATATTTTCTGTGAAAATTTCTCGGACATTCAGGCCGGTAAATGTTTAATACTGTTTATTATAAACAGAGCATTTACTTAAATATTTGTATCTATAAAAAGAATGTATAAACATAAAAATGTCTTAAAATAATTGTCGGAGTGTGTCCATTTCATAATGTGTGACGTCACTTGTTTACATTTTGATACGCCATGAGCAGATATGAATGTACGTGAGAGATTCATGGAAGATTGAAGTTTAAATCCAGTAAATTCGAACTTGCTAATCGAACGCTCCTCTGTGGCCAAATCGGTTAAAGGCACGTCAAGCTAAATAACGGTTCCGTATAGGTTACAGTTCCGAATCCTGTCGGAGGACGAATATTTTCTGTGAAAATTTCTCGGACATTCAGGCCGGTAAATGTTGTTTAATACTGTTTATTATAAACAGAGCATTTACTTAAATATTTGTATCTATAAAAAGAATGTATAAACATAAAAATGTCTTAAAATAATTGTCGGACTTTGTCCATTTTATAATGTGTGACGTCATATATATATATATATATATATATATATATATATATATATATATATATATATGTATATATATATATATATATATATTAAATAATTAAGAGACAACCTTCAGATTCCATGACTATAATTTATTTCCCAAGAAAATATATTTTCCTAGTTCATCAGGTCACATCCCTATTTACAAATGAATTTGTTTCTTTTATTTTTAATAGAAGTTTTTCAGGGATAGTTTTAGATTCA
This sequence comes from Acanthosepion lycidas, assembly GCA_963932145.1. Taxonomy (NCBI): domain Eukaryota; kingdom Metazoa; phylum Mollusca; class Cephalopoda; order Sepiida; family Sepiidae; genus Acanthosepion; species Acanthosepion lycidas. Next base: position 65,997,451 of record OZ010613.1, on the reverse strand, counting down.
TATAAGGTGACGGGGGGTGTAACGGGGAGGACAATAGAATAAATATAAAATTAAAAATATTAGGTTGGTGCAAAAATAATGACGTAATAATGATTTTTTTGACGTTAAAAAATACGTCAAAAAACGACATTATTACGTCATTATTTTTGCACCAACCTAATAGAATGTAGGGATATGGTTGTATTTAAAGCATCTTTAATAAGTTACGTACGTTTAAGTGTACTCAATCAAGATGCCAGACATTTTGACCTCTTAAATAATTTTTTAGAAAGAATAAAAAAAAAAGAAGACAAATTGTAAAACAGGGAGAAAAGACGAAGTAGAAAGAAAGAGTTAAACAGGGCAGCGTGGAGGAAGAAGGAAGAGTGAGTTATCATATGTGTCATATGACGGTGACACTTGAAAAACACACATCAATATAATTTATCATTAATCTATAAATTATTAAAGATTACCAGCATAGTCGGAATAAATTAAAATAAATTATATTAATAATATGATTAATAATATGATTAATCCCGATTGATACACTTGTAATTAATAAAGGACAATGTATTAAAGATTATTGGACACTGATTAATAAAGTTTCTAACTCAATTTTAGCCATTTTCCAAGTGTTATCCTTGGGACTTGTCCCATTGTTCCTTGCTTTTTAAAGAACTGTTTGTCCTTTCTGAATAAAAAATTTGTAATTTATAAATTCAAAGTCTGTCTATATTTCTGAGATGAGGTATTATGTACAGTATTTACATTATGCGGACTATTGTCCTCATCTTTGTCGCCATATTTATCACAACGTTTCGGTCGTTGTACGCTCCGGCCTTCTTCAGGTGGTTGGAATTTCGAACTGAACCTTTATTTCGATCACTGGGGTAGACTGTTCTAGTTAGACTGGTTAAGGCAGTGGAGAACTTTCAGAGGGAAAATTAGCAGGAGATAACTGATAACTGACATCCATCAAACATGGCACGTGGAACTAGAACAGTCTACCCCGGTGATTGAAATAAAGGGTTCAGTTCGAAATTCAAACCACCGGAAGAAGACCGGAGCGTACAACGGCCGAAACGTTGTGATAAATATGGCGACAAAGATGAGGACAATAGTCCGCATAATGTAAATACTTATAAATTCAAATATCAATGTACAGCTGAATATTTAAGACGAACCTGTCTAAGGTTGGAAACTCGATTAGGTCAACACATTTTGGAGAATGAGTTACGCTCTTCCAAATTTTCTATCAACTCATTCCCTATTTTGCATAAGGGTCGTTGTGGTTGGTTCTGTACAAAACTATAATCAAATCATATGTGTCGTTTCCTTGGACCTGAGTTGCTTGACTCTCATACGTCATAAAACAAAAGAATTCCCAGTAGGCGCGGGTCAACAGCCCGCGTCGATCAACGACGGGAGAGTCCACGGGCTTGATAATATATTTCAATTGAGTACTCTTGAGAGACATCCTAATTCTTCAAACAGCAGCCACCTACGCGAAAACGCAAAGCTCTCCAGTAAAATGAATACGATCACACTGGCTGACAGGCCGTTGTTTACCTTCGTAAAAACAATACGCTAGAATTAGCAGTTAGAGTAGAAACTCCGACTGACACCAAATCGTTCGGGCTTCGATCCTGGCTTGAAGCTTTCAGGCGTCTAGTCGCACTAGATATATTTATAGTAAAAAATAAAAATTAAAAAAAAAAACAATTGAAAACTAGAGATAAAGTTCATTTTCTCCGTCAAGTCATTCATTACTATAGTTCACTGCTACTTACAAGCAGAATTTTTTTTTCCTGATGATGGCCATGCAGGCCGAAACAAGTCGAGGAATCTAAATAATAAGAACAGTATGTCTGAAGATTTTAATTTTTTAATATTTTTATAGTTCAAAACATACATATATATATATATATATATATATATATATATATTAGGTTGGTGCAAAAATAATGACGTAATAATGTCGTTTTTTGACGTTAAAAAATACATCAAAAAACGACATTATTGCGTCATTATTTTTGCACCAACCTAATATATTTATATATATATATATATATATATATACACACACTGTTGCTTTTGTTCATGAAATTCGGGAAGTTAATTATTAATTTATTTAATGCAACAAAATTATTGTTTTTATATTTTTATTTTTTTTAATTTTTTTTTTAATAGTTATCTGAGTCTACTTACGTAGTTCCTTGCTAGCGAGCTTAATTGTTTTTTTAGGAGCTTAGAAGAATTTTATTTTTGTATCTTTTGATATAACATTTCAATTTTAGATTTTTTTTTTGTCCGATCTATTTTATTTTTTGTAAAGATGACATTTTGGTCCAAAGCTGAGCAAATTCCTTTGGTTGGTTTATTAAATCGTACTTAGAGATGTTAATAAACTGATCTTCATTATTTGGGAAATGAATAGTTCCTTTATATATTTTATTAAGCTTTTTTAATGTTCAGATGGTGTTGAATTCCTGATTTATTGGCGATTTCTCTAAGTCTCTTTAACATTTCATTAAAATATTCAGTTGTTAATTTTTTAAATCTATTTTGGACTTTTTTTTTTATTGAGAATTTATAAGTTGCCATTTGCGATTATGATTTGCTTTTTCACAAGTTTACGCTTAAATTCCCAAGTTCTGGAATCGTGATGAGATGCTGGGTCATGTCATTTAAAATATGTATATTTAGGCAGAATATCTTCATTCAAACACGTTTCACCGAATAATATAGATATATTATGTATATTTATTTCATACTGAGCCTTTCCATTTCTCTATATTAGTTTTATGATGTTAAGTTGAAATTCGTCAAGGAAAGCGCCGCAGTTTTTTTTCGGATAAATTTACTTTTTAACGCCTAAACGCCTAAACGCCCGCGCGCTAAATATCTCTTAAAATTTTCCCAAATCGTCATAATTCCGTGTATATTTAAAAAAAAAATCCTTTCTAGCCTTTTATTTAGATTGTAATTTTTGTTTGTTTTAATTTTAAGTAAAATTACACTTATCTAAAAAAAAAAATGTATTTGCTCTACGGTAATGCGTATTGATTTCGGAAATAAACTTCTGTAAAGTAGGTAAATAGGTCAAAATTTATGTTTACGCCACCGGAAGTATTCCGCACTGTTTAATGAACATTATGGCAGTAATGGGGGACGAATGACCAACAAGAAGTCCGATTTTTTTCTTGTCGATAACTCCAAAAACAGTAGGTTTCTTCATAATTTAATTATTAATTTGAGTTCAGCATGTACATTTACTCGGAATTATGACGATTTGAGAAAATTTTAAGGGATATTTAGCACGGGCGTTAAAAAGCAAATTTACCTTGATTCATTTTCAGATTGTATTTAAAAAGCAAATTAGTTGTGTAAGTGTTACCTGATCGGTTGCTATGACAACCATTTTGAGTGGGACTAGAATTGAAACAAGCAGACGATAGTAAAAAAATAAGAAGTAAGTCAGAGGAAATTTTGTCCAGCAAATGAACGTGTTTTATTGTAACTTCGTCATTTTTATTTTCCTTAGAAAATTGAAAAAAACACAATTCTGATCTTATAAATAGAGAAAGAACATGAGTACAGAATGTATACATTTTATATTTCACTGGAAATCTCTCGGATTTGGCCACCGGAAATCCTGAATAATAGTCAGGACTTCTTGTCGATAACTCCAAAACGGTAGGTTTCTTCATAATTTAATTAATTCGAGTTCTGCATGTATATTTACACGGAAATATGGCGATTAGTGGAAATTTTAAGTGATATTTAGCGCGCGGGCGTTTGAGGGTTAAAAAGCAAATTTACTGTTTTTTTCCTAGCCAAGTACCATCGATCTCCTCCAGCATCATCCTCGAGTGGGGAGAATTACAAAGACAAACTTATTATAACTGTCATCATTCTGATGGGGATTTTAAAAACACGCGTGAATACGCTCTGACATAATTATTTTAAAATTGTAAATTTATTTGTAGCTATGGATTTGCAAAACAAGCGTCCAAATATAAGGCAGCTGACCGAAAATTGTTAGAATTTCAAAATGGTATAAAAATGTTTGTTATATGCATTTTAACACGTTGCTGCTACACTCGTAATAACTTTTTTGAGTCTTGCTTGGTTGCTTTTCATATAGAAGGCCTTGTGAATTCGAAGGTTTTTTTATTTTTTTTTATTTTCGTGGTGTAGTATAAACAATTATGTTCCTGTATTGTGATGGTGGACAGAAATGTGTTTTTATATGTTGCGCAATAAAACATGTATCCATCAAATGAATTCTAAAATGTCTTGATAATTATGTGTACATGTACTTATTTTTTGTCAGAGAAACAATCTCCCAAACGGCATTTAAACTGACAAAATGTTCGTCTTTTCCAAAAACACTTGTTGACGGAGAAGAATTATTGCACATGATTAAGTTAAATATAATATATAATTAGTTTTATTTTTTACTAGGATCAGTGGGGAGTCTATGAGTACATATCAGATGTATAGGAGTTTTTCATCTTATTTATAATTAGAATGCAGTTGATTGCTCTATAGTAGGCTGATATGTTTAGAGTTATTTGAGGAAGTATAATGTTCTTTTTGATAATATTACTAATGGCTCGTCTAATTTGCTCATCAAAGATGTAATTGAGGATAGTCATTATTAATGAGAGTTTGTTTAATCTTTTTAATACAAGATATATTTTATAAAAAAATTCCTGTTTTATCCGATTTCATTAAAATTTTATCATTTTCACTAGCATCTTTTACTATCTTGTCCAGACGTTTTTTGAAATAGCTTTCCTTTCATGGAAAGTAAAGTTTGTTTTTTTTTCTTTTCTTTTTTTAAGCATTTTACCCCAAGCAAGGCTGGATGTCACTAGTACGCAAGGGGTTACAGAGTGGGAGATAGAGAAAAGAGGCGTGATGAAGGAAATGATGAAGGGAAGGACAGGGAATAGGTCAGGGCATCTGGAAATGTCGATTGACATTACATTTGAATAGTTGGAGATTATAGCTATCAGGGAAAAAAGTAATAGGAAGAGAATTGCACAGACGGGAGGTGCGAGACGTGAAGCTTTTGGAGTAGAAGAGACTGCCACATTTAATCGTTTCAACAGTGAAAGGGTGGGACCGTGATGCCAGCCTAGTAGCACGCTTAAATTCATGCAATCTGGGAACTAGCGAAAGTAGCTCATCAGAGCAGTTAACGTGAAAGTATTTGTAGAAAAGACAGAGGGAGGTGACGGCACATCTGTGAGAGAGCGACTGTAGCCGAGATGCCAGATCAGGACCAAACACATTGCTTATCCGTCTCTGGAGTGGGGGCACCGGACCATATATGGCAGCAGTATTCCATGAAAGGGCGAATGGTTGATTTATAGATTTACTTATTATTTCCAGTAAATCATTTACAAATCCAGACATTTTTTGAATTAAGGGTGCTGTTCTCTTACTGTTAAAACCATAAACTTCAGATTTCTTTGATAAGTTATTCCTTCGATGGAAAAAGTGTAATCTCCGTCAGATCTTTGGTATTTGTTCCTGTTTTTTGCATTAATGTCGCGAAATAATTCCTGTTTTTGATATTTGGAATGTTTTATATTTGATCTTTAATTAGTAAATTAAATTCTTAATTTCGAATATATTTATTTGTAAAAATACCGTACAGTTTATTAGTTATTAGAACGTTGAATGGTACTTTAAATGTATAAGAATAAAATTCAGTTAATAAATATTAAGCATTAATATTGTTTTGCACATATTTAAATGACCCTTTTAGAAAATTTAGACACCCCCACCCCAGTTAAACGTAACCTGACTTTGTAAGCAACATATATTCATATATATAAGCTGTCTCGTTGAAATTAAAACCCAACCATCCCTAAATAAATAATAATAAAAAAATTTTCCTTAACCATAACAACTCATAATATCAATATTGTATACGCTTATAAATTAAGTAGATTTTTTTTTAAGTTTATTCCTATCATCGCTTGACAATGGAACGAGACTATGGATTATAAGTTTAATTTTAATAATTAAATTTTAATAATTAAATTAGGTTTCAGTTTTGAAAGATGTAAATTTACTGTGTCGTGAAAAAACTTTTAAAAAATTATAATATATATATATACATATATATATATATATATATATATATATATATATATATATGACAAAATAGTCAGTCCCGATATATATGCAACCTTTTTTGAGTTTATACGTTCCCGATGCTTTCACAACCTTGCTGAAAAGACGAAAGACAACGGCGAAAAATCGTCAGCAAGTATTTCTGTGGATATGTCCTGAGATCCTCGCTGTACCAAGTGAGAGGCTGAAATATTAACAACGGAACGATATGTCTAGACATCATAGTACCCCATCATGCATTTACGACCTGCGTCTGCTATTCTGCGACCGTTATTGAGGCACACATTGGATTAGGCCGCGCTGACTCCTGGAACGTGTAAACAAACAGATATAGAGTAAAATGACATCACTTTCGAAATATTTTTCGAAACTCAAGGAAGATGGAAAAACACCTAAGGTTAAATGGAAAATCCTAAGACAATCCAGAACCTACAATTCTCTGAGCGAACCTTGCTACTTATGTTTACAGGAGAAAATATGTATCATTGAACTCATGAAAAACACCCAATTATTAAATCAAAGATATGAAACAACCTTTTTCTGTAGATATACTAAGAATCTAACACTACAATCTTATTAAATTCTTAATTCCATAACTATAAACATTTTAAAATTATAAATCACATCCTTCGATATATTCCCTACCCTCTTATGTACCTCCCCACTAATTAAATTAGAATTTTTTTTTTTCATATATATTACTGGTATATTTTTAGACGGTCCAGGAATATTTCAAAATTTGATTATAAAACGTTATATTAACATCCCTTATTTTTTAGAGGAAATCACCACTTCTAAATTTTAAACAATAAAACACGTTCCTTGATTACAGAACTAGTGGTGATAACCCCAACATAAATACATGCAATTCAGCTCTAGATTTTTTATAGTAAACCAAAAATAGCATTCCCAATTACTATTAGAAGTATCGCTACAATTTTTACCTACTTAAACGTAATATTATCCCCTATCTCCATCTTTCCTCCCCTATCTCTCAATCTTAGGATGCTTGTGAGATGATGTGCCTGGACTTTTGACCGGTGTTTTGGATTAATGCTGTGAACGTTGGAATTTATATGTTACTTTCGTTCTCATCGCAACGGGTATATATATATATATATATATACATATATATATATATATATATATATATATATATATATATATATATATATATATAAAAGTGAACATTGCAGTCAACACTTAGAGGCGATAGGCTGTTTTATGCTTGACGCAATCGTCAGGCCATGAGTCTGAAACAGCTTGTAGTGTTGACTTCAATGTCCACATTTATAGTTACACACGCTCTATCTCTGATATTGAGCACTTTATCCCATAAATATAGCACACCTTAAGAGTGTATATATATATATATATGTGTGTGTGTGTGTGTGTACATATATATATATATATATATATATATATATATATATATATATATATATATATATATATATATAGTCATCATCCACAAACACACGACCCGTGATTGCTTCGTCGGGATCGAAAATCGACTGATTTGACACCTAGACAATCGGTGCACGCCACGGAGAAATGGAATTTATAACGCATTATATACGTGATATAAGCATTATAAACTTACCCTAAACTGTACAAAATTAAACATACTTTAGGAAAATCGCATGAGAACCACCAAAATAAAAGAGAAGAGATTTTGACTAAGGCACCCTATTGGAACTACCCCCATAACCTATTCGTATATCCTAAAAAAAGATGATCCTCCAGTAAGTGTGGCATGCCAAGAACCATACACGATAAAAGACTGATAAAGTGATTTGAACTCAATCCCGTTTAAATACTATCTGATCTTTTTAAAATACTCATCCACTTTTTATCTTCCAGTTTCTAAGAAAAATTAAACTGATCTCAAAGATATAATTAAAAAATTATGACCATAATATCAGTCGTACTACAAAAAATGTGTTTCACTGCCTAAACACAGGGCTTTACTTAGGAAAATAAACATTAAATATTGTCCTTAAATGAGCCAATGGGTTGATATGACGGAAAATAAACAAAGCAAATATATTTGACTCTACCATATATATGCGTGTGTCTTGAGTAAAATCTTCATCTAATTGAAAAATACGTCCTGAGATAATTGAAGGTTTTAAACCAAGTCTTAATCTTAACGTATTTGGGAACGACGTCTGAAATAGAATTACTATTGTTTCCAACCAGAACGTCTTAGAATTCCTCTTATTTCCACAATATATAAATTAGAATATAAACACAGTCAAATATACTAATAAAGGACAGCTTCAAAATGACAATGGAATTGTCCGAAAGCGATTGGGAGAATTATCAGTACGGAGACAGTTCCAGCAGTTCCATAAATAGAAAATCGTCAGCTGCAGTTCCATAAATGGAAAACCGTCAGTTGCAGTTCCATATATGGAAAACCGTAAGCAGTATTTCAGAATTGAAAATCATAAGCATCAGTTCTATAAATGAAAAAACCGTCAGCTTCAGTTTCATATATTAAAACCGTAAGCAGCACTTCAGAAATGAAAGTCGTAAGCAGCATTTCCAGAAATGAAAAACCGTCAGCTGCAGTTCCATATATGGAAAACCGTAAGCAGCATTTCAGAAATGAAAATCGTAAGCAGCAGTTCTATAAATGAAAAACCGTCAGCTGCAGTTCCATATATGAAAACCGTAAGCAGCATTTCAGAAATGAAAATCGTAAGCAGCAGTTCCAGAAATGAAAAACCGTCAGCTGCAGTTCCATATATGGAAAACCATAAGCAGCATTTCAGAAATGAAAATCTTAAGCAGCAGTTCCAGAAATCGAAAATCGTCAGAACCTTAACGAAACTGAATGAGAAAGAAACTTACTTTCTTCGTCACATTTAATGACTCATTTTTAATCATTTCACTCCAAGCAGGCAATAAAGCCACTAAGATACAATAGATCACTGAGTGTAAAAGAATAAAAAAGGAAAACATTATTAAGGGGAGAGGACAATAAAAGAATAGGGATCTAGAAGATAGAATATAGCAATTGACATGGCATTTAAATTTTTACAATATCAATAGTGACTGCAAGACAAAGAAGCCAGAAACGAGTTTCCACAAGTGAGAAGTGTGAGGGAAGCATTAAACTTATCGTTAGCACAGAACTTACCATTTCAACTGTAAAATGATGAGACCTAACCGCCAATCAATACTGAATTTAAATTCACAAAGTCTAAGTCCCAAAGAGGGAAGCTCATCTGTTTAATAAGCATGAAAATAAAGACAAGGCAAAGAGAAGCTGCATTCTAGCAGTGGGAAAAATTACCCTTTTTTTTCATCAAGCAGAGATATTTTCTTCTCTGTGAAATGAGTCGTATGTTATATAAAGAAAACCAAAAGTCTTTGAGCATCAAAGACTTGGCGGCGAATTACTTGAGGTGTTTTATTACTTGCCACTCCATTATGCACCCTGGAAATTTCAACTATCTCTTCCTCTTTTGCTTCCATTTACTTTAAAACTTCGTCGTTGCTCAAACGTTCGGTCCTATTTATTCTCAGCATCCTTCTGTAGAACCACATTTCTGTTTCATGTTTCTTCTTCATCTGTGTAGAAATTTTATCCAAGTAATTTTAATAGAAAATATTGGTCCTCCGACAGGAATCGAACCTGTATCCTATACGGAACCGTCATAAAGCTGGACGTGATTTTACCGATTGGTACAGGTTCGATTCTTGTCGGAGGACGCATATCTTGTATGAAACTTTGTCGGATATTCAGGGCGGTAAATTTCATTAATACTGTTTATTATAAACAGAGCATTTACGTGAATATTTGTATCTATAAAAAGAACGTAAAAAAATAAAAATGTTTTAAAATAATTGTCGTACTTTGTCCATTTCATAATATGTGACATCATTTGTTTACATTTGGATACGTCATGAGCAGATATGAATGTATGTGAGAGAATCATGGAAGATTGTAGTTTAAAGACAGTAAATTCGACCTTTCTAACCGAACGCTCCTCTGTGGCCAAATCGGTAAAGGCACGTCAAGCTAAATGACGTTTCCGTATAGGATACAGGTTCGATTCCTGTCGGAGAACGAATATTTTCTATGAAAAATTCTCAGACATTCAGGCCGGTAACTGTTGTTTAATACTGTTTATTATAAAGCAGAGCATTTACTTAACAATTTGTATCTATAAAAAAGAATGTATAAACATAAAAAAATGTCTTAAAATATCTCATATTGTTAAGATTGTGGCTGTCATTAACGATTTCTGGTAGAACTTCTAATTATCTGAGAATCGCCTCAATGTATAGTTTAAATAAATCCGGTGAGAAGACATTTCTTTGTCTTAAACGCCTTTCTATACTTTCATATTTACGTAACTCATTTCCTATCCGTTAGCAGGTGGTTTGCTGCTAGTATAGGTTTGGGATTATTCTAATAACTTCCCCAAATATGTCAATGTTTCTTAATGGGCAACTGTATGACAAAATGGAAAGACCCATATTATTCCTTTTCTCCATAAAATGGACTTCTTCAATCAATAGAATCGGCTTACTGACAATCAGATTTCTAGGTTATGCATCTGGGTCTATCGGACACGAAGAATCAAAATTTAAAGCTTAGCGTCCAATGTATTTTAACGTTTGTTTCAGACATGACTAACACTAACGATGAAAAAAAAAACATTATTAGTCTGAAGAAGTCAATTCTAGCGACAGAACGAAACGCGTATGTTTAAATGTTCGTGAATCATATACAGGGTGTCCCCCAAAATTTGACATCATTTTAAAAGTAATTATGTTGAAAACTATCAAGTCTAGCTCAATGAAATTGAACAGTTTAGATGTTGAACGTCCTAAGTTTATTATGCGACCGATTTCGTAAGTGCACCGCCTGTGACACGGCAGATATCAAGTCGGTAGTTAACCTATAGTCAAGCACGCTGATGTTGGTTATGGACCTGTATAAGCAGCTTTGCTCATTAAATTTTTGGTACTAAGTCCAAATTTGTTTGTCAGTTGAAGTTTTTCCAAATTTTGCATTGAAGGCTTTCTGCACAGTCTTGGATAGCACTGTACGAGCATATTCCAAGACGTAAAATGACTTCTCTTTGAGAGTGAACGGCATGGCTCAACCTGAAAACAGAACAGAATTCAAACATTAAATATATAATCTTGATCGGTTTCTATTCATTCTGTGAAAAATTGGAGGTTATTTCAAAAAGAATTGCCAAAATTATTCGCCTGCGAAATGATGTCAAATTTTTTGGGACACCTTGTACTTCTATTATATAACGTGTCCATTCATGACGTTGGCGATCATGGCTCTCCACAATTTCCTGTCCTTTGTAAAGCTTACCATCTTTTACATTTTTGCTATCTCTCAAAAAATCTCGCTCAAACACGCCTGTCAGATTAAGAGTTGCTTTCTTCTCACTCTTACCTTCAATTTGTTCTGTGAGTATCAAATTTTCCAAGCCCTCTATTCTCATTAAGTGCCTCAGAATGAATGCACTCCCTAGGTTATATATCTGGAACTATCGGATGCCAAGAGTCAAAATTAAAAGCCAAGCGTTCCTGCATTTTGAACGTTTCTTTAGGTGAAGCTTTAAATGGCATTTCATTCATTCCCTACTCTACACTTAACTAGACGTGGCTGACTCTGTCGATATATATAAAAAAAATTCTCTGAAGAAGACATTTCTGGGGACAGACCGAAACGCGTATGCGTTTCAAAGTGCGTGAATTACATAGCATAAAAAAATCATCTGTCATATTTTTATATCTATGTAAAATCTGTTCATCTCTCTCAGTCTTCACGTATTTGTCTCTACATGGAATGATACCTTACAAGATGCATAAATAAAATGATGATAGCTATTGGTAATATATATATATATATATATATATATATATATATAATTAATTTTATCAATAAAAGTATGTAACCATACGTAGTTAAAGACTGAACAAGAAAAAGAGTGAGGAAAATGGCGTCTGACGAGAATGGAAAGGGGGAAGAAAGCGATTGTCGGTATGTCGTCATTCTGTCTGAGTCGAACACTATAGATAAACGCAACTCAGTGCAATTCCACGAGGCCCCCACTGTAACGCTGTTTAGAGATAGCGGTGAACGA